>PVJA010012474.1:0-51926 GCA_004027025.1 Myocastor coypus | reverse complement strand
CCAAGACATATAATAGTCAAGATACCAGAAATCCAGCTGAAGAATAATATACTAAAAGCTGCTAGAGAAAAGAAACAGATCACATTTAAAGGAAAACCCATCAGAATAACAGCAGATTTCTCTTCACAAACCATGAAGGCAAGAAGAGCATGGAACAGAGTGTTTCAAGTCCTCCATGAAAACAAATTTCAGCCCAGACTTTGATACCGGTAAAACTGTCTTTGAAGTATGAGGGAGAAGTGAAATACTTCCATGACAATGAACCATTAAAGAATTTCATGACCGTCAAAGCCAACCCTACACAGTATCCTAAAAAATATTTTAGAGAGGGACCCAAACAACTCAAACTCAAGAAATGAGAACAGAAAGATCTCACAAAATAGGGTACTCTATTAAACACAGGAGAAAAAAGGGTAAACAGTAGTAAGTAAAAGTCATGTCAATCATAAGTTAATAATTTCAATTATAACCATTATTGTAAATGGACTCAATTCTCCAATTAAAAGATATAGACTGGCAGAGTGGATAAGGAAGCAAAATCCAATGATATGTTGTATACAAGAAACCCATTTAACTCATAAAGAAACTCATAGGCTAAAAGTGAAAGGATGGAAAACAATACCACATGCTCCAGCACCTCAAAAGAAAGCAGGCTAGCAATCCTGTTTGCAGACACTCTAAACTTCAAACCAACACTGATCAAATGAAATAAAGAAGGCCACTACATATTGGTTTGGGGAAAAGTTCAAGATGAAGAGGTAACACTCATAAATATATAAATGCACCCAACACTGGAGCAGCAAGTTATATAAGGCAAACCTTAATGGACATGAAAATCTCATATCCAGTACCACAATCTTAGCAGGAGACCTTAACATCCCCTTATCCTAAAAAGATAGGTCAAGCAGACAAATATTAGCAAAGATGTAGCACAATAGAACCAGAACTTGGAACAACTGGACTTAGTGGGCATACACAGAGTGTGCCACCCAAACACTTCAGAATACACATTTTTTTCAGCGGCATATGGGGCATTTTCTAAAATAGACCACATATTAGTCCATCGGTCATGCTCAAGCATATGCAAGAAAACAGAAATTATCCCATGCATATTTTCTGACCACAGTGCAATGAAACTGGAAATAAATGACAAAAGAAACCACAAGAAATCTAGAAATACATGGAAATTAAACATTCTTCTCAAAAAACCAGTGGGTTACAGAGGAAATTAAACAAGAAATTAAACAATATCTAGAATTTAATGAGAATTCAAACATAACGTACTGGAATTTAGGGGATGCAATGAAAGCAGTTCTTAGAGGGAAATTTATAGCTCTGAACTCACACATTAAGAAAACAGAACAGGAACAAATAAATACTCTCATGGAGCACCTTAATCAACTAGAAGTAGAAAAACAAACAAAATCCAAAGGCCAAAGACAGGAGAAAATTGTAAAGATTAGAGCAGAAATTAATTCAATAGAGACAAAGAAAACAATACAAAGAATTAATAAATCAAAAAGCTGGTTCTTATAAAGATTAAATAAAATTGATAAGCCCCTAGCTAACCTCATCAAAAAGAGGAAAGAAAAGACTCAAATTCAAGCAATAAGGAATGAAAAGGGTGAAATTACTACAGACCAGGAGAGATTCAGAGGATCATAAATAACTACTTTGAGAATCTTTACTCTCACCACAATTGAAGACACAGATGAAATGGATAGATTCCTAGAAAAGTACAAATTACGTAAACTTAATCAAGAAGACATAAGAACTCGCAATAACCCAATAACAGCCAATGAAATACGAAATGTAATAAAAAGCCTACTGACAAAGAAAAGTCTGGGACCTGATGAATTCAACACTGAATTATATAAGTAATTTATAGAAGACATAATCCTAGCACTCCTCAAACTCTTTCATGAAATCAAAAACAAAGCAATCCTTCCAAAATCATTCCTAGAAGCAAGTACTACACTGATACAAATCCAGAGAGAGATGCAATTAAAAAAGAAAACTATAGGCTAATTTGTCTCATGAATATAGATGCAAAAATCCTCAACACTAGAATACAACAAATCATCAAGAAGATTATACACCATGACCAGGTAGGATTCATCACAGGGATGCAAGGATGGTTCAATACACAAAACTCTATAAATGTAATACACTATATCAATAGAGCCAAAACCAAAAATCATATGATCATCTCAATGATGCAGAAAAGGCCTTTGACAAAGTCCAACACTCATTTATGTTCAAAGTCCTACAGAAAATTGGAATAGCGGGCCTCTACCTCAACCTGATAAAAATCATCTACAACAATTCAACAGCTAACATAATTCTAAATGGGGAAAAACTGAAGTACTTTACTCTCAAATCTGCCACAAGACAAAGATGTCCTCTAATACCACTCCTACTCAATATAGTTCTGGAATATTACCTACATCCACTAGACAAGAGAGAGAAATAAAATGAATAAGAATAGGTAAAGAAGGAGATAAATTATCATTATTTGCAGATGACATGATAATCTACTGGGAAGACCCAAAAAACTCGACCAAGAAGCTACTAGAACTAATACACAAATTCAGTAGCATAGCAGGTCACAAAGTCAACACACAAAAGTCAAACACACTGAGGTAACAAACACATTGAGGGAGAAATTAGAGAAACAGTACCTTTTATGATAGCACCGAAAAAAAATGAAATACTTAGGGATTAACCTAACTAAAGAAGCAAAAGACCTTTTCAATGAAAAGTACAGTACTCTGAAAAAAGAGATCATAGAAGATTTCAGAAAATGGAAAGATATTCCCTGCTCCTGGATAGGAAGAACCAACATTGTGAATATGGCCATATTCTCTAAATTGTTATACAGATTTAATGCAATTCCTATCAAAATACCATTGACATACCTCACAGATCTGGAGAAATCATTCCTAAAATTTATTTGGAGCCAAAAAAGACCCAGAATTGCAAAGATAATTCTAGGCAATAAATGTAGGGCAGGAGGCATTAAAATTTCTGACCCAAAGTTGTACTAAAGTTGTACAGTAATAAAATCAGCATGGTATTGGCAAAAAAAAAAAAAAATAGACCTGAGGATCAATGGAATAGATTAGAAGATGCAGAAGCAAATACAAACACACTCAGCCACCTTATCTTTGATAAAGGGGCCAAACATGCTCACTGGAAGATAGATAGCCTCTTTAACAAATGGTGCTGGAAAGACTGGCTCTCTAAATACCAAAAACTAAAACTTGGCCCAAGTCTATCATCATGCACTAAACTAAAGTCAAAATGGATTAAAGATCTAAATATTAAAAGAGAAACATTAAATCTCCTGGAAGAGAAAGTGGGAGAAAATCTTGAAGACACCAGGTAGGCAAAGAATTCATGGACAAGAATCAAAATGCACATTTAACACTTGAAAGAATCAACAGCTGGGACCTCCTCTGGCTAAGAAGTATTTTCACGTCAAAAGAAATTACCAACAGAGTGAAAGGACAGCCCACAAATTTTGAAAAGATTCTAACTAATAAGTATTCAGACAAAGGTCTTCTATCTATAATCTATAAAGAACTAAAAACCAATAGAGTCCCAAAATTCAAAGACCCAATCCAGTAATGGGCATGAGATGAACACACACTCCTCAGAAAGAAATTCAACAAGCCTATAAATACATGAAGAAATGCTCCACATCACTAGCCATTTGTGACGTGCAAATTGAAATAACACAGAGATACCATCTCACCCCAGAAAGAATGACTATCATAAAGAAATCAACCAGAAACAAATGTTGGAGAGGCTATTGGGAAAGAGGAACCCTTCTCCACTGCTGGTGGGAATGCAGATTGGTACAACCATTATGGAAATTTGTGTGGAGAATCCTTAAATAACTAGAACAGGAAATCCCATTTAATAGCTATCCTCCTACTGAAAATTTTCTTGGAAGAACTGAAAACATCATACCATAGTGATATCTGTGCACCTATGTTTATAGCAGCCCAATTTGTAATAGCCAAATCTTGGAAACAACCAAAATGCCCATCATTTGAAGGATAGTTGAAAAAGATGTGGTATTTTTATACAATGGAATATCACTCAGCTATAAAGAATGATAAACTGGAAGACTTCATATATAAATAGATGTGTCTTGAACGTATACACATAAGTGAAATCAACCAGACCTACATGTGTGAATATCATATAATCTCCCTACTGTAACAACTCTAAAGAGGAAGTAAAAATTAAAGGACCTAACACAGCTGAATGTCTTATGGGTTAAACAAGGAAGTGACTGGAAGCAAAAAAAAAAAAAAAAAAAGAGAGGAAACATAGCAAGGGCAAAACCATGCACTTATGTACACAGGATGAATCAGATATTGGTCCTAAGAACCTTCAAAAGGTTTTTCACATTGATGATAGCAACGTGCAACACAATGCTTGGAATGCCTGTCATTCTGGTCTTTTAGATGTGTACTGCTTCTAATGTAAACTCAGTTACTGCTATACTCTCTCTCAAGTAAATGGTTGGTTAACAACAACAACAACAACAAAAAGGTTATTAATTGAGAGTAAGAAACTGGGCAAAATGCCATAGGGTTGACAAGCCACAATTTTGTACATCCTTGGGTTTCTAGATGTCTGTGTAAAAATGTGTAACTGCTTTTATCACATTCTATAGAGATTTATTAGAATATCAGTGATTGACAGAAAATACCAATTTCAAGCTAAATGAAAGATATTCGATATTCAGAAAGACAGTGATGTTAAGCTCAATTACCTATGTTTAGAGTAATAGTATCACGAAGCTTCTCTGATAGAGGTTTGAGAATGTTAGTTAACAGACCAAAAATTGAAGAAAAAGAAAGCCTATGAAGGTAGCCAACATTTTGGCCCTTGCCCTTCAAGGTCAGTGAGGACTCAGGACATAAGAGAACCTGTGCTGTAACATCCTATAACTCAGTGGTGTCTCAAATTTTCTGGTCAAGGAGATTATGGGACCTCAGAGGAAAGAGATAAATGAAGTATAATGTATCTAAGGAGAGGTAACTAGACAAAAAATATTCTCTCAGGTTTTCACAGAAAGCAAACTGGTCAAGCAATGGCTGTGACTTGTCCCAAAGGCTGACAATGATGACAGACAGTTCTACAAAGCATTGTACATGGTTCCAAAGTTAATCCTGAGGGGATTTGACCTTGGAAGATACAAAAGATGGTTGTTTTGTTACACATTTCCTGCTTTAACTTGCCCTTGATCACCCACAGTGGAAAAGCTTAATAACAAAGCATAAAACACAGAGCTAGATTAGTATGATGAGCTGTAAGAGGCTTATATCAACAGCCTCCAGCATTGCCAGTTTCACTGGTAACCCAATGTAATCATGGAACATTGGACTATATATACAACTACTTCCTCTCAGTTCAAAGAGAAGAAATTTTTTTTCTTTCCTTACCAATATCAATTAGAAAATGCACCACGTCCACACCCTGTGCTCTGTATAACTATTATGAGGACAATATGCAATGTGTCAATTATTGCGAATGTACTACTAACGTGTATTGAAACTATCATATTGTTATTAAAGGCAAAAAGAAAAAAAAAAAAAAAGAAAGAAAAAGAAAAATAATCTCCTGGGTACAAATACCATGTTGCCGCTGCAATCTGATTTCCTAGCCTGTTTCCTTCTCCTCCAGGAGTGAGCCCAGCATGCAGCGACAAATGTATTTCTTCCTTTATCCTTGCATTTGGGAGCAGAGTCTGTGCCTTGAGTATGCGCTCTGGGAAGCTAGCACTGCGGAGCCCTACGGTTACCCAAAGGAAATGCATGCATGCGTTCTGTCACCAGAGGAGACCAATGCTAAACCAGGCCACTTCTGGGGATGTTCGTGTCCTGAGGCGTACACTGAAGCAGCAAGGAGACATTCAAGGAACAGGCGACCGCTGAGGGTTGTGGCCCTGCGGCGTCTTTTTTGGTTGCGGTCCTCCGCCACCTCCTGTGAGTTCGGGTGAGAATGTGTCCCCGAGTTTGAACAAAAATACCCAAGGGTCTACAAGAAGATGCCCAGCCTACACCACACGCCGGAGGCTGTGCAACAGACAAAGCCCATTCCGCCAAATGACTGAGCGGCGTCCTCTACAATAGTATCACGCGCTCACCGTGAAGAGTGACCTACTGCGTCTGCGCACCAAGCAGCTTGTGCCTGCCGGGGCCAGTACGCAGGCCCGCAGAGCGGTGCGTTGGGACTTGTAGTTTGCCCAATAGGATTATGGGAGTCGTGGTTTGCGCGCTGAGGGAGCTAGAGGCTCCGCGGCTGGACACTTGTAAGTATGGGTGGTTTACGGTTGGCTGGGGCGTTGCAGCCAAAACTCGCAAGCTCTTCGGGGCGCTGGGGAATCCGGCAGGCAGCCTTGTGATTGCCTGCTGGTCCTGGGCTGCGGACCGAGTGACAGGCACGACGTCATGTCCCACCCTAGAGTGCGTATTGCGCAGAACCTGGCGCGCGATCCTTGCAAGGCCAGAGTTCGTGGCCAGAGAGAGTGTTTATTTTCGATGATGGTGGGCACGAGTGAATGTTCTGGATGCTTTGTTGAGTGGTAGGGTGGGAGATGCGAAGACAGCGCCAAGCGCTCTGCTGAGATCTCAGTGGGACACGTATGCTTCCCAAGTGCCAGGGATCCGGAGAGGACCAGACTCTGGCCTCCGACCAGTAACTGAGGTCCACGCAGGGCCCTGTGACTCCCCGGAGGTGGTGTGCTGTCCGGCCGGAGGTAGAGAGGCGCAGACCTCAGGCTCTCATTTCTCTGAAGATCCCTGAAAGTTTGGGATGTGGATTCGAAGGAACGGAGATAGAATGACTGGTTTTCTGGAGGCCCTGTGCAGAGCCCAGAGTCAAATGATACCCAGGGGTCACCACCTACCACCCCCCTCCTCAGGTTCATCCCTGGTTCAGATTGTTAAAGACGATAAAAGACTAGAAATGAGAACCGTTTCAGGAAATTGAGACAAAGTTGCATTTGATGAGCATCTTAAACTATAGACAAAGCTGTTTCTCGAGTCACTTGCTATTTTTATTTTGTTTTTCTTTTTTCTTTTTTTTTTTTTTTTGCAGTGGGGCAGGGAGGCAGTACCATGGTTCAAACTCTGAACCTTGTACTTGACAGGCAGGTGCTTATGCGGCTGAGCTGTATCTCCAGCCTATTTTTTTTTTTTTTTTTTTTTTTTTTTTTTTGAGGTTGGAGCTAAGACTAAATAATTATGGGGGGGGGGTAAAATTCCTTGCCCTTCACAGATATTATGCCCCTCAAAACTGTCCCCGTCTTGGTGGCTTTTTGCAGTTCAGCCCTCAGATACCAGTTGCCCCTTGTTGCTTATATTATATTGAGTGTACATATGATATCAGAGCAAATAGCTTGCTGATATTTTTAGCTTTCTTAATATCATTTCCAGAAGGCCTGAAGTATGCTATGAAGGTGGCTACTTGGGCATATAATTTAGAGAAAGTGGGGAGAAGGTGTTATTCCAGTTGTGACCTGCGCTAATCAGAATAGTTTGCCCTCTGGGCACCCAGCAGGATGGCTCAGTGGTCTAAAGGAAAGCTTAGGCGGCTGCAGGGACCGCGGTTCGATCCCTGGAACCACATGCTGTGCCAGCCCAACCCTCAGGGCAGGCTGAGCCGCCCATAAAAATAAATAAATAAACAAACAAAAGTTCTGAAACAAGAAAAAAAAATTCTTTAAAAAAAAAAAAGAGTGGTTTGCCCTCTTTTCCTCATTCCACCTCTTCCACTACAAGTGCAATATAACTTCCGGTTTCTTTCTTAATTAAGCTTGAGTTTATCAGTCAAGTTATGAAGTTGGGGCAGCTACTAGTATATTTTTGCAGTCAGATTCTGTGGAATCAGGATGATGAGATGAATATTGTGATGATATCATGAATTCAGAGTTGCAGAATCATTCTTTGGATTCTAATTTGTAGTTGGTTTTGGTTTTGGATATTGAGTTCAGGGCCTTTCACTGAGCTACTTCCCCAGTCCTTTTTTATTTTGTTTTTATGTTTTGAGACAAGGTCTTATTAAGTTGCTGTGTTGTCCAGGCTGGGCTCAAACTTGCAGTCTTCTTTCCTCAGCCTCTCAGAGTGCTGGATTATAGTCATGGACCACCATAACACATCTGGATTCTGATTTCCCAAATGAGAGTCCAGGTTCAAATGGTTAATGACTCACTCCAGGCCATATACCTTGCTATTGATGCCAACAGGAAGAGTTCAGACCTGTAGTTCTCCTTGTCCTCATATTGTTCTTTATTCCATGCCCTGCTATCCTCCAATCACAGCCTTTGGCCCTGAGTGCTTCCTGTTTGTATCCTTAAGCTTTGTATGTCCATTAGTGGAAGGGAGATATTTATCATAACAGTGATGATTGACATTGGCTTAGTGCTTTCTGTATTGGAAATGATGCCATATGTTGAGAATCCAGCTTCTGAAGGAGAATTTACAGGCAAGGGAATTGAGGGTTAGAGAGGCCAAGTGCTTTGTCCAAGGTCACTCTGCTTGTGAAAGTAGTACATCCAGGACCAGGCCCTTGGGTTGTTTCGGACTTGGTTTTTTTCATTTATTTCCTCCTATAAGTGGATCTATTTGTTTTCCTTGGTCTTATGAATCGATATTCTGTATATCATTTCATCAGGTATCTATTATATCCTCAGAATGTTTGTGGGAAAAAGCTATCTAGCCTACCGTATTTTTATACTAATAAAAACAGGAATTTTAAAAATAAAATTTAAAAACATTTCTTTTTAACACCCAATATGGCCAATCTGTAATATTAGTGTTAGAGACTGGTCAAAGATAAAGTTCTAGGGCTAGCAAGATGGCTCAGCAGTGTAAAGCGCCTGCTTAGGCAAGCTTAGGCAACTGCAGGGACCGTGGTTTGATTCCTGGCACCACATGCAGCACCTGCAGGGCAGGTGAACTGGCTGTAATACGTATATTAAAAAAAGATAAAGTTCTAGCAATAGGTTATGACATGGAACATGCTTTTTCAGTGCAGGTTAGGCTCCGCTGCTATTTAGCACATGGGCCATTTATGCATGAAGTTGCTGAGCACATTTAGTCATAGCACATTTAAAACACACTGGAAGGTGTTTTAAATACCTATTCTTAGCTTATCTGACTTTGCAGAAGTTACAAGGAAAACTTGGCTATCTTGTACCAACTGTTAACTGGCTTTCAAAACACTATAACCTTGAATAAATGAGATAGGGACTTTTGATATTTAGATGCTTATATAATTTCAAAGTTCTTCCTTGAAATTCATTTTGTGCTCCTTCTAATGGCCTGTGAAAATTTCGGCTGCTTTTCTTAATTCTTTTTTGTTGTTCTCTTTTTCTGTATTATGTATTTAGTATAGGATCTACAGGGTCTCACTATGTGGATTAAACTCACAGTGATCCTCCTTTTCTCAGCTTCTCAAGCACTGGGATTGTAAGTGCGTGCCACCAAGTCCAGTCTCAATTGCTGGCCTCAGCGCACCCCGGGGGCTGGGCCAGCATGGCTTACTGAGCATCGAACCTGGTCCCTGCACCTGCCTAAGCAGGCACATTAGTCCCCTGAGTTATCTGGACGGCTCCTGCTTTTCTTAGACACAAATCTCTGTGGTTTTGAGGGCAAAGCTGTCTGCTTGGATTAGGAAAGCACTGAGTTTAAGGTTCTAGAGCCAGGTGGGATGGAGCTGAGTCACTGCCCTACCTGGCAGGCCCTGGCTACATTATTTAAACTTTCTTTTCTCACCTATACGGTAGAGATAATAAATTATATCTCATAGGCTGTTATGAAGACTAAATGAATTCATTCATCACTGTAGCATAGCCTGATAAAGTTAAGCTGTGACTATTATGCTATAAGTCAGTAAATCTGAGAAAAAGCAGCAACCTTGGAGCCCATCTGTTGGCACATCCTTTCCTCACTTACAGTTGGCCTGAAGCCTCACAGGGGCTCACTTACCTGGGTATGTAGATTTTTCATCCAGGGCTTGTTTTCTGGCTCCCAGGAATACATGTCATGTTCTAAGAGCCATGACAGAGACAGCCCCAGAACAAGTCCTGTGCTCTGGCTATGTCACTGCCTGTCACTTCTAGCCTTCTACCCGGTCTGTTATTCTTTAGAGGGAATTATAGATATGAGTTGCTTTTGTAGGATAATCCTTTCTCTGTCATTCACTCTCTTCCCTCCCAATAACTTTCAAAATGTGAAAGATTAGATCAGTTAATAGAGGTCCTGAGAAACAGAAGGACATTCACCCCTAAACCCGCTCATCTTTAGGGCAGGAGATGGTAGAGTGACCTTTGGGTGTGAATTCTCACGTTCACAGATGAGGTGAAGGGGAGCACATGCCCCTCCAGAACACTGGAGGCTGCAGGGAGCTTCTGCGGAGCGCCTTCTGCCCAGCGAGAGTCCTCAGCCAGCTCTTCAGAGTGACGTGGTTCCTCTTGTTGAAGGCACATCACCTGCCACTCTGCAGAGCCTGCTTCTCTGCTCCTGTCTCCATTGAAGACACATCTTCCTAGGGTGGTCTGCCCTGGACACCCCAAGTTGACCTGGTTCTTTTCTTCCCCCCAGAGCAGACCTTGGAAGCTCTGAGAATCTGGTTCCCAGCTCCCTCCCATGCACCTGTCTCGGGGGCCGACCTGAGCACAAGTGAACTCACCATTGGTGCGTCATGAACTGGAAGGTGAGAAGTTGTAAACACTGATGGCTTGGATTTGTTTTTCTCCTTGGATTCATCAGCTTTTGGTCATTGTAATAATACAGCTAAGAGAATTCCTTTATAAGGCAAAGGGTTTTTATTAAGCTCATAATTCTGGAGATTCTGGTCTGTGATAGCATGGTTGTTGCTTTGGTCCAGTAGGGTTGGTACCCAGTGACAATGCCGGAAAACACATGGTAGAGCAAAGAAGTGGAAGAGGACAGACTGAAGTCCCACTGTCCCCTTCAAGGTCAGCTCCCAGGGACCTGGACTTCCAGTCTCAGGATCTCCAGCATCTCTCTCTTAAGCACTGATATAAGAACCGATCCCATAGCACATGGGACATTTAGGGGGCATTAAGCTTCTAAGCACTTCTAGTTGTAAAAATGAAAAATAGCAGCTCTATAGAAGCAGATTAATTAACAGAGAAAAATACGAAAGCATAATACATTTTGTGTTTTATCTTTTCAGTTAAAACACTTTAATGTACATGTATTCCCCAGACTTTCTGTAGGAACACAGGCCCTTCTTCAAAAGTATGTCCACTCACTTCAGATCAGTCTCTTTTCTTGCAAAAAACCAGACATTTAGAATTTCATACTTTGGTTTCTTTAAAGCAATGTACTGAGCGAATGTTTCTGTTCCCCGAAGTTTGCATGTTACAACCCTTATCCCAATATGATGGCATTTGGAGGTAGATCCTGGGGAAGCAGAAGAGATCAAAGGACACAGCCCTTGGGTGCTGTTGTATGAGAGGCCCCAGAGAATTTCTCTTTTTACTCTTGTTCTGCTGTGTGAGAATACAGGATTCTGCAGCCCATAAAAGACTCTCTCCAGAAACCAACCGTGCTTCCAGCCTCCAGAACCATACAAAATAAATGTCTACTATTTCTAAGCAAGCTATGGTACTTCATTATGATAACTTGGATTAACTAAGACGGAGATCTGTAGATCTCATAAAACAATCTACATATACAATTTCCAGATTTTTATGTCCCTCTTTCATAATCTTTTATAGTGGGCTTGCAACAGCTTTTTTTTTTTTTTCTTCTTATTCACACTTAAGTCTTTCTGAGCATTTAAGTTACACATCACGGAAATAACTTTATAAGTTGTAAGTAAATTATCTAATAGAGTGTCAAGTCGAGTGCAACTTGAACTGGTTGGGGAATAAACACCTGTGGCCTCCGTAAAGTGTTAGATTTAGTGAGTGAGGAAAGAAGTTCAAGGGCAACCAGAGAGTGGCCCCGGCTGTCTGCATTCAGAGAGCTGTGGATAAGCACACTTGACAGAGGAAAAAGAGAATACAGTTTACACTGCAGAAGTCTAGTGTGAGGTGGTTGGTCAAGAGAGCCGCCACACCAAGAAGTTCATTATCGCCACCTTGCTGAGTATAAGATAAAATAGGAATCATGCATTATGTCACTATCCAGAGACTGCTGCTGCTGTTACCAAGCTTGGTGTACTTTCTTCCAGAATTTGTGTGTGTGCTGTATTTGTTAAGTGTAGGTTGTTACTGTACTTTTTGTAATGATTATAAGCATTTCTTTGTTCAGAACATTTCTTTTGTTCAGCCAAAAGGCTGCTTATTGTGAGGAGATCTGGCTAGGGTCTCCCCCAGCCCAGGAACAATCATTTGAAACCCAGATCAGAGTCTTTGCCTGGAAGTCATAGCTCATGTGATAGCAGCAAATGCAACCTAGATACTCAAAGTTAGCCATTCCCCTTTTAAATGCATTAGGATTTTATTTTTTTAAAATGAATGTTGGTCTGGTCCATACCAATGAGAGCCATTTCCTGCCTCGAGGTCTGAATGTTTTGAGAGATGGAAGAAGGAAGTCGCGAGAAGATTTTGGACACAGCTGCAGCTCAGTATTCAGGCAAGGGACAGGAAAGAGCCCAAGGCTCTCACCTTAGCCCTTTAGTGTCCTTGACCTTTGCTATCTTACACTTAGTCCTGAAACTTCTGCCTCTTGCCTTCTCCTCTGCACTTAAATAAAAGGAAATAAATATCGAAACCACTTGCCTGTGTGCCTTAGGTTATCGGCTTCCTTTTCAAAGGCCCTTCTAACTTCTGCTTGAGATTGTTCGTTCTTGCAACTGCTGCAGCTAAGTTTTAGATTTAGGTCACCTAGAGCCATGGGTCTTTTTGCGGTCTTCAGTGACTCAAGTACAGAGATGTAGAAACCTGAAAGAGAGCTACTTGTTTCAGTGGGAAATGGTGCTCAGCCAGCCTAAAATGCCCAGTAAACATGAAGGGGTTTTAAGACAACATTACACATTCTTCTCTTGCCACCTTGCGTCAGACTTTTGCCTCTGTAGTATGAACTTGGAAGAAATTGGAAGAAAAGAGGCCCGTTGGGTGGGGTAGGTTATGTTAGCCTTGGGGTGTGGGGAACCTGGCAGCCAAACCAGCAGGTTAGCCATTACATTTATAGAAGCTTCACTTCTGCAATGTTTATACCTTTATACTATTATCAGGGATCATTTTAAAGCCATTTGTTGTGTCTATTCTTCACTGTTAAAATGACTAGTGGCTGAAAACTTCCCGAGCTACTGCATGTTCCTACTGCTTTAATTAAAGCAGTCTGAGGGCTGGCCAGATAGCCCAGCAGATTAAAGTCCCTGTTTCTTAGGCAGGCTCAGTGACTGGGGTTTGATTCCCAGCATGCCATGTTAGCCCCACCCCCAGGACATGCTCACATGAGGATTGAGATTTGGGTGGTAGCATGCGCCTGTCGTCCCAGTGCTTGAGAGACTGAAAAATAGGAGAATCACTAAGAGTCCAGTCTGTGAGTGAGACCCTGTAGACTACTAAATATATTAAAAAAATAAATAAATAAAATTAAAAAAAAAAACAGTTTGAATATTTGGGATCTCCCTGCCCAATTATATTCTTTATGTTCTTATTCTATCACATTGAAATCTGTGTTAGGTAGCTACACATAAATAATTTCAGTGATATCAAGTTCAGCTGCCTTTGTAAATTCAGGGGCCAAGCTACTGTTGATTTGCATAATTCAAGTGTGAAACAGATAGAGGAGGAAGAGCTTGACGGAGGCTACCGCTAGAGCAGTGACAGGAAGTAGAGTCTGCAGCAGTCGGAGCCGGCCAGACCCTTCCTCGTTGACTGTTAGCCTCCTGCGACTTCGTGTGTGTGCTTCGTGGGCCTGCAGTAAGGACGAAAGGCAGGAGCCACACAGGCTTCCCAGAGCACGGGAAGGTCCCAGCCAAGGGCAAGCTGATGCTGTCTCTTACATATGAAATGAGATAAGATTATAGGACCGTGCTGTTTGTATAGGTTGTGCTACCGTTACCTCCATTTCACTGCAAATTTAAGATCAGTGAAAAGGAGCCTGCTAAGCGTTAGAATGGCAACTCTGGCCGCATCATGAGCCCCATGATACGGGGGAGGAGTCCTTACTTGTCTTGTTTGAGAAGGGTGGGGAGACACATGCCTGTGACCCCAGTACTCTGAGAGGCTGCTGGGTGGCTTAGTGACTTGGGGTGACCCTGCCTCAAAGTAAAAAATAAAGATAGATAGGAATGTAGCTCTGTGTGAATGCCCCAGATTCAATCCCCGGTACTATAAGGAGGGAAAAATCGAGGTGGTAGAATAGAGTATCCAAGTGTTTTCCAGCCCTCCAGTGTGTGAACACTGTGTCAGCTAATCCCTAGCCCCGGCGCCTAGCTTTGAACTTGTGACCTAATAAGTGCTCTGTAAATCTTTCTGGAATTTAGGAATGCGAAAAAACAAGCTATCTCACTGATAGAACACTGGGGTGATTTCTTTTTTTCTTTAAGGTCCTTGATCACGTGCCCCTGCTGCTGTACATCTTGGCAGCCAAAACGCTGGTTCTCTGCCTGGCATTTGCTGCAGTGAAAATGTACCAAAAGAAGAGACTGGAAGTGAAACAGCAAAAACTGGAGGCCGGAAAGAAGCAACATTTAGAGAAGAAAGATAACTGAAGAAATGGGAGGTTTTCAGGCTTTGCGATGTGAATCGTCTGGTGGGTTGGGGCAGGCTGAGCATTGGGGGAGCACTCCCTGGCCCTGGGCTCTGAGGGGCTGCGTGAGGGAGCTGGGCCCCTTGTGCTCACAGTGGGGCTCAGCCCTGCCTGCTGCTCTGCTGCCGCATACAGAGTTTGGCCCCTCTGCCCCGAATGACAGAGGTTCTTCAAGGCGGGATATCAGGGCTCTGGAGCAGATGAGAGCTGTGACCATCTCCCAGCTGGGGTAAACTTGGTAATGAGGGTGGGGCAGGAGGAGGTGGCCATGTGAGGTCCCAAGGATAAGGGCTCAGTCTCTCCCTTTGATAGGGCAAACAAATCCTTCCCTACTTGTCCGCCCCCCAGACCTCATCTGCTGCTTCTGGCCCACTCCTGTGCTCCCACAGGCTGTTCCTAAGCCACAGGGACTCAAGCCTTGTTAATGTCCTGGCCTGGCTGTCCCTTCCCAACAGCCCTCACACTAGCATGCCTGTAGCCAGTGTCTGTCTCAGTGTGTACGCAAGGCCCAGAGCACACTGTGGGCTTCAAGCCCAGGGCTCTGGGGGAGCTACCAAGGCCCAGAATACACTGAACACACACTGTTTCCTCGATTCTGCTGTGTCCATGTCATGTTTCCAATTATTGTTGTGAATTCTGTGCTTCTCTACAAATGAGACGATCCAAATATGGTGAGCAGGGATCCCCAGATCAGTGGTTCTGACACCTGGCTAAGGATCAGAATTGTCTGGGGTGCTTTCAAAAAAACACAGCAACTCAAGCTCAGGAGAGGCTGACATCTGCACAGTTGGGTCTCAGGGCTGATTTTTTTCAAACCACCTTAGGTGAGTCTCAGATATAGACCCCTCTGCAGCAGGTCACTGTGGGGAAGACTGGGCCCTGGGGCCCAAAGCTTGGCCCAAGCTGGCACCCCATGCTTCCTCATAGTGTCCAGGCTCACTGAATGGTCGCTGTGGCCCGGGCATTTTGCAGAGCATGTCCTACCCTGCTGTGTCATTCAGTCTTCATAGTCTGCTATATGTCATAGTGAAAGAATGGTTCCCAAGTTGGTGACAAAGAGCAGAACCAAGAATGGAACCCAAGTCAAACATGCGTAGCATTAGGGTCTGGGGAGATAGCTCCGAGGCACAAGTGCCTGCTGGGCAAGTGCAAGGTCGTGAGTTTGAACCCTGGTCCCACCAAAAAAAAAAAAAAAAAAAAACATGCGTAGCACATATGCCTACAGTGCACTGCACACAAGGGAGCTTACGGAAGCTTGTGCTCTGTCACCCATCCTCAGTGAGCTGTGGTCTTTTCCAGCCAGTCTTTCCATTCAGAAAATGTTTCACTGACTGAAACTCAGCAGTAGGCACAGGAGTAAAGGAAGAGGAGGGGTTGAGAAATTGGGAAGAGTGGGGACAGCAGTGGTAACTAATGTTACAGGATTGGCATTCCAGCCAGGGTGGTCCTTTTGCAAAGGGGGAGAGGTTGGATGTGAGATCATAAATACCTCTTTTCTCCTGCAGATGTCCAGAGACAGGCTCTGTGGTGTAAGGCAGTTGCTTGTGCATAGCTTGAGTTTAGAACCAACTTGATAGTCCATCTTCCTCCTAGGAGACCAGAGCCCTGCTTCACACATAAAGGATTTCTAGGTGGAAGGAAAACTATGCTTTTGGAAATACTTTCATTAATAGATAAACTTCAGTGGTTTCTATTTTTAGGTCTCAGTACTCAAATATAGGGTTATTGTTGAGCAAATAAGATTTGGCCACTAGTTGGGGTATTTTATTGTTTGTTTGTTTGTTTCAGACAGGGTCTCATTATAGCTCAAGCTGACCTTGAACTCATTGTGTAACCCAGGCTGGCCTTGAACTTGTGGTAGTCCTCCTGCTTAGCCTCCTGAGTGCTGGGATTAAAGGTGTATGCCACCACACCTGGCCTATTTCCTACTGTTCTATCAAACTTTTCCAGCTATTCCTTTGTTTTTCCTTTCTAGAGTTTGCGTTTTAAGTGTCAGCCCATGTGGACTCCAGCTGAGAAGAAAGAATTACTGAATCCAAAGTCAGAATGATGCAGGGGAAAATAACGCCCAACCCGAAGAGTTCGTGTTCTCTAAAACTGACCAATGAGTTTTAGGAACAATCGGAGGTTATGAGCAGAATAGATTTATTAAGAGAAAGAAAGCTTCTGTCTGGGAAGAGGGACAGAAGGGGACCCAAGCGGGTTGCCCGGAAAGTTGTCATCTCCAGGGGTTTTATAAAGGACAGCCATGTGGTGAGGTGGGTCTAAGGTTGTGGAGAAGACAGGGGAGCTTGCTTAGGTGGGTATGAGACGGGACAGACTTGTGGTCAACCAATGAGATAACAAGCTCCGTTACTCAGGTAAAATAGATTAAAATCAGAATTCAATGGGAAGGCACGTCAAGTAGCAAGCTGGCAAGACTACCACCTACGGAGCTTGGACTCATGACTCTTTCTAGGCTCTTTCAAGGTGATTGGTACCTACTTAGAATATCAATCTGTGATGCCCATCCCTAGGGACATAAGTAGTAGTTTTGGTTTACTCATCTTGAGATCTGGCCCCCAGCAGAAGAGTGTCTGTCTCTAGTAGCAAAGTCGCCTTCTCTTCCATGTCGTCCTTGAGGGCCTGGCCCTGTGTGACTGCCTATAGTAGTTCTCTCTAACTCAGCTGCCTACAACAAGAGAAAACTCCTAACCTGCAACTTTAACTTAATGTTAATTTTTATGTACTTTTAAAAGAACCAGTATTTTGTTTAGTAAAATAAATACCTTTGTAAAGAAAAAGCCTGTCTCAGACCCTTGGAATAAAGTATAGTGCGTGTATGCCCGGCTGGCTGTCTCTTGCACACACAGCACTTTCTCGTGGACGGTCACAGATCCTAAGTGCCTGTCCACTGTCACACCTGCTGCTGGGGGAAGGACCTGGGCAGTGGAAGCTAAGGCCAGCTCGCTGTCACCCCCTGCTGCCCTCTTGCACACCCTTGGTAGTGCAGTTTGCTTTTACCATGAGTGTTTTCCCTATTGGGGTGTAGGGAGCTGTGGAAGCTGCCTGTTGGGGCAGTTGGTTCCTGCGCTGACCCAGGAGTATCCTGAGGGGAAGACTGCAGGACCCGAAGTCTCTGCCCTAATAGCTACTGAGTCAGAAGAACTGTCTGTCTCCTGTGCTGAGTGAATGTGAGCCCTAGGGTGTCCTCCATGCCTTACTAGTTGGATGAAGAAAGAGTAGACTTTAGAAAAGAACAATGATGTGCTTTTTACTCAGCACCTAATAGAGAAAGTTTGGTAGCCAGGCATGTGGTGCATGTTCATAATCCCAGCACCCAGAAGGCTGAGGCAGGAGGATTGCTGCTGTGACTTCAAGGGCACCCTGAACTATGTAGCATGACCCTATCTGAAACAACACCAAAAAATGGTTGGGCTGTCAAGCTACCAGAATATATGAGGTGTATGGATGCAGCAGCAAGAGCTGTGAGCATGAGGAATTCTGGGGCTCATTGCCTGTGGCCATACGGAAAGCTTCATGAATGTGTTCACAGGCGTCTGCCCCACCCAGGTGGCTAGAACATGGGCAGTGGCAATTAGACCATCTTTCCCAAGTTTATTGTGATTACTGGATGGTTGTAATCAGCACTTAGCAGAAAAAGATTCACATAGGATCCGAGTTCTAAGTGTGCATTGGATTGGGAGCCTACCAGCTGTAAATATGAGGATAACCACCAGGGGACATTCTGTTGAGCTCATACCCCAGGCCTGTCTACAATTCTGCTCCAGCTTTTGCTTGGGAGCCCCAATTGCTGCATTCTGAGCAGCCCTGCTGTGGCCTGGAAGCTCCTGGATAGTGAAGCGTGATTCCATGGCATGCCAGAGGGGCCTAGAACTCACCCTGGCCACACACTCTCCCCTTCACCCCATTAGGGCCCCTCGGCAGCCTGCTGGGTAGCCCACCCAGTCCATCGCAGGGGTTGGCTTGCTGCCCACTCTCAGGATAAAGGCACTGACCACTTCCAGCATACGTGGCCTCCGCTGCACTCCTGAGCACCATTTTCTCCCATATGTCCCCACCCATGTGCCTTACAAATCAAAGACCATCTATTAGTTTTTGGTAGAGAAAGACTGGCCAGGAAATATTTGTGTTTATTTTAAACATGGGTGATTTTCTAGGCTTTGATTTAAAACTCAGCCTTAGAATTGGTGGAACATCTGGCCACCTGGGCAGATTGGTAGAAGATGACCCAAGAGTTGAAGTAAAACACTGACCATGCCCATGAGTTTTCTATAAGCAGGGTTTTAGTTATGTTTTCTATACATTCTTGGGCCACTAGGGGGAGGTGACTGATCACTAATTGGAGACATTGCCTGCACAGGTAGTTTTAGGTGGGAGATTTATAGCTTGGTTTTAAATATTTGCTTGGGAGGAGGTACCACATGTAGTAGGTAGAGAGGTTGAAACTAACAGCCAGGATTCCCCGCTAGGCCACAGCTAGCCAGCAACTCTCAAGTCCTTAATTGAAAATGCAGAAGAAAGACACTACTGTCCCTGGGTAAATGAAATTGTCACAGAGAGCATAAGCTCACTGCCCATAGGAAGTCCCCAGGATCTCTCAGGCAGATCCTATTTAATCTTCTCACAGATCTCTAACATACCTCTTTGATTTTCAGGGTTGCACTACATTAGATGCAGAACAGAAGGGTTAGATGTTGGCAGGACATCTCTGGGTAAGAGATGCAAGCTGGCGAGCCCTGAGAACTCCTATCCACAGGTAATAATGTGGTGGCCAACAGCCCCACACCAGGACAGCCCACCCATGCAATGGCATTATGTCCATACTTGTAAATTTAGAAAGAAGAGGTGAAAGTCTTCATATATTCTTCCTTGATAGACAGAGATGTACATAATGTATTTCAGAAAGCAAATTATCTGGGGTTCTTTAAAAGCAGTTAATTACGTCTCCCCAGGCTATCTTGATGTTCTTATGGAATCAAAGCTGTTTCAGCGACTTATTCCCATAGTGTTCAGGTGCCTGGACCTTGAGGCTTTCCCACATAACATCTCACTACTGCTTTATTTACCCAAATGTTGCTGAGCTTTGTGGAGCACTGGCTCTGCAGAGGGCCACAGAGCACCAAACAGGTTGTGCCCAGCCTGACTTAGGGGAGTGCATGTTCTGCCAGATACCCATGAATGAAGAGATGAGGGGCTTCTTTCTGCAGGGTGAAGCTCCATGCTCTTGCGTCCTGCTGAAGCCAGAGGGGGTCTAGAAGAATAGAATGGAGGAGTAGGTCCTGTTCTGATCCAGAACTGCCACCTCAGAACTGTGTGAAAGAGGCAAGGATTCATGCTTTGCCATCCGGGTGATTCCCTGGGCAGTGCTGCTTGTCCTCTTCAGATGCATCTTTCAAGAGTGAGTCTGCCCCAAGCCAGCGCTGGGGAAGAGCTACCTATAGAGACAGGTGATGGGCAGTCACCTGAGCAGTATCCTGCATGCCCTCCAGCCCTGATCCTTCCTCAGGCCTTCCTTACATTTCTCACTTCCCTGCAGCCTCCCAGTTGCTGGGAGACATCAACATCATCGCTTTTCACAAATCAGGAAACTGAGGCACAGAATGTGATTCATCACCCTAAAGTTCCTCAGCAGGTGGGAGACCAAGACAGGTGTTGAGCCTTGGGATCAAGCTCTGGGGCTTATGCCTTTCACCACTGTGCTCTGGGATCTGAGTCAAGAAAACAAAGACTGGCCCGAGTCCCTGGACTTCCAAGATGAGGTCACAAAGTTTCCCCAGACAGCGTCAGTACCACATAAAGACCAAAGCCAGGCTGGTAAGCTGAGGAAATGATGGCACTGAAAAAGAAACAGTGTCATTGAACTGGGTATGGTGGTGCATGCCTGTAATCCCAACACTTGGGAGGCTGAGGCAGGAGGATTAGTGTGAGTTCGAGACCAGCCTGGGCTACAAAAGTGAGCTCAAGGCCAACTTGAACTGCATAGCAAGACCCTGCCTCAAAAAGACAGGAAAAAAAAAAAAAAAGTGTCAAATCTGCATTAGTGTGTGTTTGTGTGTGTGTGTGTGTTTGTGTGTGTGTACATGCACAAACATGTGCATCTACTCCAACTGGCCAATAGCAGGCAGAAAGTGAGTTGTGTAAAGTGCAAGGGAACAGAACAGGGGGGGAAATTTATTTCCCTGGTATTGATTAATACCAGGTAAGTCTTTAAAAGTAGGGGTCAGAGCAGAGACTTCCTTACTGCACTGAGTCAGGTGGGCAGAATTGCCTGTTTTTAGGAGCATTTGCTGTTTTTGGGTTCCTATCTACCTCCCCAGAGCCTCAGTTTGGTGATATGGCATTTAGCATGAGTGACTCCATTTTGGCTTGCTCTGGTCTGTGCATTTTTACTCCAGGAGCTGAGCCTGAAACAATGGCCTCTCACTGATTTACTCATGAGATAAAGGATAGACTGGGTACACCCATGTGTGCCTCTGTGTGGGCTTCATTTTCTTTTTTTTTTTTTTTTTCCTTCCAAGATGAGAACTTTTCCTCTGTCCTTAGACCCTGTTTCACTTCTTTCAGTTACTCTGCCCTTCACTCCACAGCAGCAGGCTGCAGATTCAGCCTTTGTAGCCCAGATCTTGCACATCTCAGTGAGTGACTGGTAGTGCAGTTGTGACCACAAGTTAGGAACTGTCACTGTGGCGCTAGGAGTGGAGTGCCTTCTATTTTGGCTTGTCTGTCTACGACTTGTCTAACCTAACCCTTGCTGGTATAAGTAAACTTGGGTTCTGGTCCTAACCCTCCTGTCATTGGCCTTGTGTGTCTGAGTCAGCAACCATCCCAGCCTCATCTTGTAGAATGAACTTGTTAATCATTGTCCTGCCTTCTGTAGATGCAGTGGTGGTCGCAGTCCATAGAATACTGTATGTGAAAAATAATTGAACATAGGAGTGCGTGCCAGCTGGTGGGGGCACTCAGCCCCTCATTGGCCATGCAGGGCTCCTTCTTATTTGCTTATTTATTTTCGTTTCCCTTGTTCCAGAGAAAGCACTATTTTTAAATATGCACTTCCTTGTGAGTCACCCTGGTCCACTGAAGTGAGTGGGAGGATGGGGGGGGTGGGAGGTCCCATGAGACACTGACCTCAGGAACTTAGTACCAACTTTTCTTCAGGTGCGTGGCTCACCCAACATTGCTGTACATTGGCACCTATATTAATTTCATGAAACACCACTCTTCCCGAAGAGATTCTGGGCTGCCTGTCCCATTCCTACCAGAAGAAACCTCTTATTATTAATTCTATTGCAGATGGTCTTAAATGCCAGAGAATAGTTTCCTTTGATCAGAGTGTCTTAAGATGTGCCTACTCTTGCATCTCAGTGATAAAAAGCCGGATTTTCCTCAAAGGGTGAAGAGGAAATGTGGTCAGCAACATTAAATCTAATTGTAGACACATTTGGTGTGACCTTAGCCTGGACTCTAATAATCAAGCATCAGTTTTCTTGAGCACTTAGTAGGTGTAAAGCACAATGTAATGACTTGCCGTATATGACATCTGCATCTTACTAATAAGTTAACTGGATCTCAGGGAGGTAAAGCAACTTACCCAAAGTCTCACAACTCAGAAACTGCCAACTTGAGATTCCAGCTAGGTTCACTGGATTCCCAAAGCCCGATGTACTTTCTTTTACTTTCTGTTGGAAGTTTCCGTGCTTGGAATAAAGCAACATCTTAATTATGAACCCAATGTTATGTAACTAAATTGCATATTAAAGGTAGCCCTTTTGATCTCTCTGGTTATATTGATGTTCCCTTTTCTCAGCTTGCTTTCCTAATGATTAAACAAAGCTTCAAAGGAATAGATGCCTCAACTCATTAAGTTGTCTTGGTTTTCAAACAAAAATAGCTCTTGTTTGTTATATCTTGTTCATCTAAAAGCATTCAATTATTTTTCTCACTGAAAAATAACACAACTTTAAAAGGTTATTCTGTCTCACACTCAGTTTTGCACTGAAATACACTTTTCTTATGATGTCCAGATGTAGATGACCGTTGTGACAGCTGCTGTCTGGTTTGATATTCTGATGGCACATAAATAAGGAAAAGCTAGAGACCTTGATAACCACGTTAAGCATGATGACTAGGGACACTGTCTTTAGGATACAGCAGCTATGGTGACTTCCCACATCTCTGTTTCCTCATCTGTGCAAAGGGGAAAATGTTGGGGCCTCCTTAGGCGTGCCAGGATTAAAGGCTCGTCGGTAGAGAATTCACTTGATAATGGCTGACCACGAACTTCAGGCTGGAATCTTAGCTCTCTGCACAGTAGCAAGCTACATATTCTCTCTGGGTCTCAGGTTTCCACATTTATAAAATGTAGATAATGGTAATTTCTACATGCATGTCTGTTGTGAGGATTCAATGGGTTAGCTCATTTAGTTTAACAAGTAACGGGTGCATCTGGACACATACACAAGAAGTAATAGAAGGGTCAGGATATGACTCCAATGCTTCCTAGCAGGGAGCCCACACTCCATGGAGCTTACTGGCTCCATGTGTGGCTGTTAGTGCTTATTATACTAGAACTTAGGTTGGTGTGCAGTAAGTGTGGAGTGGGAGCAAACTCCACTCACATCCCCAGCTGTAGGCCATTCATAGTTGGGTCTATACACTGATAGCACAGTGAAGTAACCAAGGAGGTTTACATGAGTTAGCTGTGGATTGAGGGGAAAAATACATGACATGTGAAATAATGAAAGATTTATTTGCTCATGGTGTCAGTCCATGGAAAGCACCAGCTCCAAGGAAAAACAACATGGCAGAGCATTGTGGTGGAATGGTGGAACAAAGTTCACTTCATGACAGCTAAGAAGGAAAGAAAGCAGGAAGATGCAGAGGGAGATGAGGAGAGAGTGACTGCGGGGCTAGGGACACCATCCTCTGCTTTGGATGGCATGCTCAGCTATGAACTTGACAATGTATTAATTGATGAGATTAGCACCTCATGATCTTAAAGCCCCACTTATGAATACAAAAGCCCTTTGGGGAATATTTTTAATTAAAATCATAATACTGTTACTTCATCTCAAGGAAGTTAAATCCTAAAATATATATGAAAGAAAAACTAGAGCACAGAACTGTACTATATAGTGAGAGTTGTTTCACCAAGTTAATTGCCAATGGGAGAAATGCTATTTTAGTACACAGAAGTCTTTTTATTATATTTATTTATTTATATTTATTTGTTTGGTATCAAGTCTCACTATGTAACTCAGACTCATAGTGTTCCTCCTGTCTCAGCCTCCCTACCCCTAGGATTACAGGTGTGCTGTACCCCTCTCTATTTTGGTGACTGGCTCAGCAGGGAGCCAGCCTGGCATGCGGTACTGAGGACTGTACCTGGTTTTTGTGCTTACCAGGCAGGTGCTTAAACTGCTGAGCTATCTCCCAACCCAGGAGATTTTTTTGGCGCCTAGGTTTGGCTGAATAATGGTTCCTAAAGTAATCTGACCTAGTTTCAAGATAAAAATATTGAAATTTGAAGATGATTCTGGATTCTCCAGATGAGCCCCCAAAACAATTATTAGTGGCCTCAAGAAAGTACAGGGAGATTTGATAGAGAAGGGGAGATAGTGATGAGGCCACAAGCCAAGGAATTCAGGCGGCCACCAGAGACAAGGAACAGGTTCCTCCTTAGAGCCTCTGTAAGAAGTAATAGTAATACCTCGTTTGACTCATTGGAATTAATTTCTGACTTCTGGGCTGCAGAAGGAGAATAAATTTCTGCTGTTTTCAGCCACCAAGTTTGTGATCCTTTGTTATAATAGACACAGGAAATTGATATAGCACAATTGGCTATAGAGTAAGGTCTATGAAAACAAATTTGATAGTGCTGAGGTTTGGCTGTCAGGTGTGATTCATTCCCAGATGAACTACTTACTTGGAATCCTTTTTTAATGATGACAAAAGGCTGCAGGAATCTGTCACTTAGTTGCCGAAAAACATTTAACATGTCTTTTCAGCTAACAAAGTCTTTCTGAAAAATACAGCAAGGAAAGAAGACAAGCAAAGGGTACAATGTCTTCTGCATTTTACTATCTGGAACTTGGCCTCAGAATGTCTTTCAGCCTGTTGGCAGTTGAGGAGAAATCTTCCTAAAGTGTATTAGTCAGTTTTCCCATTGCTGATGCAAAATACCCAATGCCCACTACTGAACGGAGTTTAATTTGGCTTGATAGATTCAGAGAGTGTCTTAGTTACTTTTTACTCATTTCTGGGACAAATATCTTAACACTCAAAATGAAGGAAGGAAAGGTTTATTTAGCTCACCGTTACTGGAGGTTTCAGTCCATACTTGGCTGGAGCCAAGGCAGAGAGGCACAATGCAGAGGCCAGCAGTTCATGGCAGCAGAACAGCAACAAAATGGTGACAGAGGCAACAGAACAACCAGGGGAGCAGAGAGCAACAGTGAGCGTCTGTCTCTTTGTCTCTCCTTATATTACATTCAGGCTCACTGCCTCAGCCTATCTGCCTTAGGCCACACCCATAATCCCAGAAGGACTCAGACCCATAGTCCTATCCATACTAAAAAACATAATCCTAATGGATCATGAGTCAAGTCTCAAACTGTGGAAGTCCTCGCCCCATGATTGCATGAGACTTCCGGGGAACAACGAGACATAACCCATAACAGAGTATATAGCTGGCTCCTAGCCAGGTGCATCATGGCAGTGGTGCTTGGTGGAGCAAAGCAGCTCAGGGCATGGTGGCCAGGAAGCATGGGAAGAGTGCCAGCAAGCGTCACATCTTCCAATAGCACAGGCCCAGTGAATTACCTCCAAGTTGACCTGCCTCCTAACAGTATTTCAGCTAGAAACAGGAGTGGGTTAGTCTACTGATAAGCATAGAACCTACCTCTCCAAGAGTCAAGTCAACAATTAAAATGAACTGGTACTTGTGTTATTTTATGGTAGACTTTAATTTTAAACTATTTTTAGGGTCATAGAAAAATTGAGGAAAAATATAGAGTTCCTATATTCCTCCTTCTTCACAGCCCTCCTCATTATCCCATATGTATGTTTCACAGATTTTGGAGTAATTGCTACAACTGTAAAATTACTGCCTGAATATATTTAAGTGAGGGCGAATTTTGCCTTGTGTTTAATAGAGGTCAAGCCTTTTTCTACAAATGTGAAAAATACAATCACAGGTTCTTATAATCTCCATTAGCAGGTACCCTAAATAGGAGGAGAGTGGTGGTGTGCCAGCTTCAGATGGCTCAGTTGCAGGGTCCTGGGAGGGAGCTCCATGACAAAGATTAATGGCCTCCTGTTGGGATTCTTGCAGCTGGATAAGTGAGTCACAGGCCCTGATTCGCACCACCTGCCCACCCAGGTCCCACTGGAACGATCACTGCCATGCCTTCCCAGCTCCCTTGTTGGGACCACTACCCTTCTTGATGGACTTAGACTTCCTTGGATGCCTCTCATTCACTATTCACCTAACCCAAGATCATCCTACTTTGTGCAAGGTTGACACCAAACATCCCATTGATTTGGCCCTCCAAGAAGCCTTAACAGTGATAGCTGAGATCTCTAATTTACCAAGTTTTAATAAAACTTCTAGTAAACTCAGCACTTCATCAACATCCTTCAGAGCATTTCAGTCCCTGTAGCATCCCCGTAAGGTAACTGTCTTTGGCGGCATTGATTGAATCTTAACGGAATTTTTGATAAAGGTCATCTATACAGCAGAGTTTCACTGCTTGTTGGAGGAATTTTTCTTAAGAAAATTTCCCAAGGTAGTAATTTTCCCATCTCTGTACTCTTTTAACTATTGTTCTCCATTTGCTTAAGTTTATCCTCTCGATCCCTTTGCCAATTAAATCACTGAAAAGTATATACTGGTAGGAATAAACATTGTCAGTGGAATGCAAACAAAATTCTCTCCTGTTATTGATGATAAACCATTTCAGGGAGGACCAAGCAGAGTCTAAGGGATTCAGGTAATTGTAAGGGGAAGGCAGGAGGAGGAGCTCATGGCCATAGAGTTTGGCCACCTCAGGGCAACAGACGATGCTTGTTAAGTTAATGATGGCTGGCACGTAGAACTGGGCCTCAGCCTCTCCGTTGTCCTTGGGTCTCATCTCATTTTGCTGCCTTCTCCCTTTGACCACAATGGCACATTTCCCATAAGCCTTCTTCACTGCATCACAGAACTCAAAGAAGAGTTTGTCTTCTTGCTTGATACACAGCTCATCTCTCAGGAACATCCTGTATTTCCAAGGTGCCCATCCTCGACTGCCACCAGCATGCACAATACACCAAGTGGGAGTTTGCAGGAAGCAGCCATCATTAACATCTTCCCCAGTAACAAGACTTTCTGTGATATCAATTTCCCCAAAGTATACAGTCTGAAATCCATCATATCGCAGTGACTTCAGGGTTTTCAGATACTGGAGGCATTGCTTCATCCTGATGATATCAAACTGACTTCTCATAATAACATTCTTAAAAAGAGGGGCTACAATGTGAGGCATGGCTCCTCAAGTGTTTTACCTGTCTCCACCTGGACACCTCTGGTAAGTATGGAATGCTGACCTCATAAAGGGCTTTCTGACAGCCACACCAGTCCCCTAGCTACATGTCAGATTCAAAACATCGTAGGACACACACTCATGGGACACAGCTCTATTCTGGCTCATGATATTCAGGAAGAGAAAACACCAAATGTACAGTGTGCTACTTTGACATCACTTCTGTCACTGACAGTTTTTTACAGAGATGAACCTACTTTCAGACTCTTATCCCTTTGGGATAAAATACTTCATCCATCCATTCCCCCAAATCCCTGCTGAGCTTCTACTGTGAACCAAGAATTATGCCATGAACTAGGGGGAATATCAATGGTAGATTCTGAGAGGCTGGGGATGCACCTAGTAGATGCCTGTGTGTGTACATTTGGGTAAGCTGCCTGCCCACTCGTGGGAGTAAGAGTGGTTGTGTCAGGTAAAGGAGCACAAGAAACTCATCATTGCTTATGTTCTTTCTGGGCTGCCAGCTCTTGAGGTAATTTTTAACACATCTTTAGAAGGTAATTTTAATTGTATACGCTAAGGGTCAGCCAAATAGCTCAGAAGCTTAAAGTGCCTGCAAGCAGTTGCAGGAGCCAGGGGTTAGATCACCAGGCCTACCATGCCAGCACTGGCTCCACCCCTGGGGTGTGCTGAGACAGCAACTGAGACTGGGTATGGTGGTGTGTGCCTGTAATTCCAGCTCTTGGGATGCTGTAAACAGGAGAATCACTAGGCGTCCGATGTAGTAATGAGACCTTGAACACCCTGTCCCTGTAGGCCCTTCCCTAAAATAATACAGAAAAAAATTGTATATACTAGATCAAAACAAGTTTCTTTTGATCTCTAGAAGTCTCTTCAATTTTCTTTAAATTTTTCTTGTCCCTTCAGTTGGAGCTAAAGACAATCTATAAATGTGCACAAGGGATTCCCTTAGATGAAGGTATGGGCAGGATGATTTCTCAGGTCCTCTCCTCTTGAATGGATGAGGTGATCCTCTTCCTCCCTGAGGGTTTTTTTGGGACTCAGGTCTAGGCAATCCTAGACAGCAAGACCATGCTGCCACCATGAAGTTAATGGGACGCATGTGATCTCCCAACAGCCCCTCCCAGGAGCAAGTTAATGACGTGATCATTTTAATCTCAGAATTTTTTATTTTATTTATTTTTTATTTTTTTGTCTTTTTGAGACAGCACCTTGTTGTGCAGTTCAGGCTGACCTTGAGCTCACTTTTGTAGCCCAGGCTGGTCTCGAATTCGCACCAGTCCTCCTGCCTCAGCCTCCCAAGTGCTGGGATTACAGGCGTGTGCCACCACACTTGGCACAGATGCGGCTGACTATTCTTTTCTTTTTGGGACTGGGATTCGAACTCATGACCTTGCACTTGTCAGGCAGGCACTTGTGCCATGGAGCTATCTCCCCGGCCCCTCTGAATTTTTCATTTAGTATCAAAATTACTTGTCTGACCCAATTTAATCTGTACGTCAAAGATGCAGAACAGAATTGGGCTGCTGGGGCTGCAGTGATAATGATGGTCCCAGGGTGCCATCACTTGGCCTCCCCACCTGAACCCTCCTGCATCCCACAGACCCTCATGGCCTAGGAAGACAGTGGGAAACACTTTGCAGTCCTTGAAGTCAGTTTGAACGTGACAGTTCTCTGTCTCACTGATCTAATTTCCATTTATGAATACGGGGAGTTTGTTCAAACGGTGTTGCTCTAGATGTATGGACAAGTATGCATGCTTGCTAATGTTTCCACCCAGGAACAACAGAAGAGTAAAATAAACACTAATTTAAAAATTTATAGCTATTAGGGCTGGCCAGATAGCTCAGCAGACTAAAGCACCTGCTTAGGTGGAGAGTGGCAGCCAGGGTTTGATCCCCTGAAGCACACTGACACAAGGTGATTGAAACTTGTTTTGTTGGTGTGCATCTGTAATCCCAGTGCTTGGGAGGCTGCAAACAGGAGGGTCACTATGAGTCTGATCTTTGTAGTGAGACCCTGTTTTATTTATTTATTTATTTATTTATTTGGTTTGTTGTTTATTTATTTTTATTTTTTATTACTTTTAGTAAGAAATAAGAATGTGACAGTTTCAAAACACATTAGTAGTGCATTCCCAATATTTGATACAATGCATATTACTGTTTTCCTAGTAGTCATACACAGCACAGGGTGTAGACATGATAAATTTTCTAATCATTATTGGTACAAAAAATTTCTTCTCATTGAACTAAGATAAAGAAGTTGTATACATAATCCAATGTTCCACAATCACAGTGGGTTATTGGCAAAAATGGCAATGTTGGAAGCTGTTGATTTAAGCCTTTTACAACTCAGCATATTATTCTAGCTTTACATTTTATGCCTTGTGATTAAACTTGTCTGCTGGGCAGTTAAGGGCAAGTTAAAGCAAGAACTGAATAACAAAACGTGTGACTTTTGTATCTCCCAAGGTCAGTCAAATCCCCTCAGGATTTACTTTGAAACTATGTACAGTGCTTTGTGGAACTGTTGTCAGTGTCAGCCATCTGGATGAGTCACAGCAATTGCTTGACCAGTTTGCTCTCTGTGAAAGCATGAGAGGATGTTTTCTCTCTAGGCAACTCTCCTTAGACACACTATATATCTTGAATCCCTTCCCTCTGTAGCCCCATAATCTCTTCGGACAGAAAATTTGGGAAACCACTGAGTTATAGGATGGTATAGAACAGTGTCTCTTACGTCCTGAGTCCTCACTGACTTTCAAGGGTTAGGGCCAAAATATTGGCAATCCTTTTAACCCTTCTTTTTCTCTAATTTTTGGTCTGTAAACTTATATTCTTAACCCTCCAGAAGAAAAACCTAGTGATATTATTACTTTATAACATAGGTATTTGAGCTTAACATCACTGTCTTTCTAAGTATCAAACATCTTAGATTTATCCTGGAATTGGTATTATCTATCAACTATTGATATTCTAATAAATTTATATAGAATGTGGTAAAAGTACTTACACATTTTTACACAGAAATTTAGAAATCTAAGCATACAAAAAATTGTAGCTGTGAATCCTACAGTATTTTTCCTAGTCTCTCACTCTCATTTAATGCCTTTTTTTTTTTCTTGTAAACCAACCATTTACTTGAGAGAATATAGAAGTAACAAAAATGACATTAGAAGAAGCACACATCTAAAAGACCAGAATGACAGGCATACCAAGCATAGTTTCAGTGTTACACATTGCTATTCTCAGTGTGATAAATGTTTAGGAAGTTTTTAGGACCATTATCTAATTCATCCTGTGCATGGTTTTGCTACTGCCATGTTTCCTATGTTTTCAGCTTGCAGCCACTTTGTTGTTTAACCCTTAAGTCCTTGATTTCCATTCAGCTTTGTTTCGTCTCTCCATTTTTCTTTCTTCTTTTGAGTTCTTACCATATACAGTATTTACATACGTAGGTCTGATTTATTTCACTTATGAGTATATGTTCAAGATACAACCATTTATATACAAAGTCTTCTAGTTTATCATTCTTTATAGCTGAGTAATATTATATTGTATAAAAACATCACATCTTTTTCAGCCATTCTACAGATGATGGGCATTTTGTTTGTTTCCAAGATTTGGCTATTACAAATTGTGCTGCTATAAACATGCACATATATCACTATGGTATGATGTTTTCAGTTCTTCTGGGAAAATTCCCAGTAGGGGGATAGCTGGATTGAATGGGATTTATAGTTCTAGTTTTTTAAAGGAGCCTCCACACCGCTTTCCATAATGATTGCATCAGTTTGCATTTCCACCAGCAGTAGAGAAGGGTAACTTTTTCTCCACAGCCTCTCCAACATTTGTAGTTGATTGATTTCTTTATAATAGCCATTCTTTCTGGGGTGAGATGGTATCTAAGTGTTTTAATTTGCAGTTCATGGATGGATAGCAATGTGGAGCATTTCTTCATGTATTTATAGGCTTGTTGAATTTCTTTCTCTGAGAAACGTATGCTGGTATGTTCATCTAAGATGTCCATTTGTGGATTGGGTCTTTGAATTTTGGTACTCTAATGTTTTTTAGTTCTTTATAGATTATAGATAGAAGACCTTTGTCTGCATACCTATTAGTTAGAATCTTTTCGAAATTTGTAGGCTGTCTTTTCACTCTGTTGGCTATTTCTTTTGTTGTGAAAATACTTCTTAGCCAGAGGAGGTCCCAGCTGTTGATTCTTTCAAGTGTTAAATGTGCATTTTGATTCTTGTCCATGAACTCTGCCTACCCCCATGTCTTCAAGATTTTCCTCCCACTTTTTCTTGCAGGAGATTTAATGTTTCTCTTTTAATATTTAGATCTTTAATCTGTTTTGACTTTAGTTTAGTGCATGGTGATAGACCTGGGTCAAGTCTTAGCTTTCGGCATTAGAGAGCCCGTTTTTCCAGTACCATTTGTTAAACAGACTATCTTTATTCCAGTAAACATGTTTGGCCCCTTTATCAAAGATAAGATGGTTGAATGTGTTTGTATTTGCTTCTGCATCTTCTAATCTATTCCATTGATCCTTAGGTCTAGTTTCTTTTTTTTTTTTTTTTTTTTCTTCAAATACCATGCTCATTTTATCACTGTAGCATTGTAGTATAACTTTAGGTCATGAATTGTAATGCCTCCTTTGTTGCCCAGTATTGTTTTTGCAATTCTAGGTCTTTTTTGGTTCCAAATAAATTTCAGGAATGATTTCTCTAGGTCTGTGAGATATGTTAATGGTGTTTTGATAAGAATTGCATTAAATCAGTATAACAATTTAGGGAGTATGGCCATCTTCACAATGTTGGTTATTCCTATCCAGGAGCAGGGAGTATCTTTCCATTTTCTGAAATCTTCTAGGATCTCATTTTTCAGAGTACTGTAGTTTTCACTGAAAAGGTATTTTACTTCTTTAGTTAATTCCCAAGTATTTGATTTTCTTTGGTGCTATTGTAAAGGTATCGTTTCTCTAATTTCTCTCTCAGTGTGTTTGTTATCTGTGTAGAGAAATGCCGTTGACCTTTGTGTGTTGACTTTGTAACCTGTTATGCCACTGAATTTGTGTATTAATTCTAGTAGCTTCTTGGTCGAGTTGTTTGGGTCTTCCAAGTAGATTATCATGTCATCTGCAAATAATGATAATTTAACTTCTTCTTTACCTATTCTTATTCCTTTTATTTCTCTCCCTTGTCTAATGGCTGTAGATAACAATTCCAGAACTATATTGAATAGGAGTGGTGATAGAGGACATCCTTATCTTGTACCAGATTTCAGGGTGAAAAACTTGAGTTTTTCCCCATTTAGAATTATGTTAGCTGTTGGATTATCATAGATAACTTTTATTAGGGACGCTGAACATGAATGAGAGTTGGACTTTGTTAAAAGCCTTTTTCTGCATCAATTGAGGTGATCATGTGATTTTTGGCTTTGGCTCTATTGATATAGTGTATTAAACTTACAGATGTTTGTATATTGAACCATACCTACATCCCTAAGGTGAATCCTACCTGTTCATGGTGTATAATCTTGATGATTTGCTGTATTCTTTTTTATTTATTTATTTATTTATTTTCTTGTTTCAGAACCTTTGTTTGTTTATTCACTCATTTTTCATGGCTGGCTCAGCCCACCCCGAGGGCAGGGCTGGCGCAGCATGTGGTGCCGGGGATCGAACCATGGTCCCTGAAGCCACCCAAGCTTTCCCAAGCAGGCGCTTTAGACCACTGAGCCATCCCGCCGGGCCCGATTTGCTGTATTCTACTGGTGAGGATTTTATTGAGGATTTTTGCAACTATGTTCATGAGAGAAATTGGCTTGTAGCTTTTGTTTTTAGTTACATCTCTCTGGTTGTGTTATCAGTGTAATACTTACCTCTAAAAATGATTTTGGGAGGATTTCTTCCTTTTCAATTTCATTGAAGAGTTTGAGGAATATTGTGATTATGTCTCTATAAATTTCTTGTATAATTCAGTGGTGAATCAATCATGCCCTGGACTTTTCTTTGTCAGTAGGCTTTTTATTACATTTTATATTCCATTAACTGTTATTGAGTTTTATTTATTTATTTATTTATTTATTTAGTCCTTTTGAGACAGGGTCTCACTATGCAGTTCAGGCTGGCCCGGAGCTCACTTCTGTAGCCCAAGCTGGTCTCGAACTTGCACCCATCCTCCTACCTCAGCCTCCTGAGTGCTGGGATTACAGGCGTGCATCACCCCTGCCTGGCTTGTTATTGGGTTATTTAGAGTTCTTATGTCTTCTTGATTCAGTTTTGGTAATTTGCACCTTTTTAGGAATCTGTCCATTTCATCTGTGTCTTTGATTCTGTGAGAGTAAAGATTCTCAAAGTAGCTATTAATGATCCTCTGAATCTCTGTTGGGTCTGTAGTAATTTCACCCTTTTCATTTCTTATTGCTTGAATTTGAGTCCTTCCTTTCCTCTTTTTGATGAGGTTAGCTAGGGACTTATCAATTTTATTTCATCTTACAATGAATGAGAAGTTTGATTCATTAATTCTTTGTATTGTTTTTTCTTCTGTCTCAATTGAATTAATTTTTGCTCTAACCTTTATACATTTCTCCCATCTTTAGGCTTTTACTTTTGTTTGCTCTTCCTTTTCTAGTTGTCTTAGGTGCTGCATGAAAGTATTTATTTGTCCCCATTCTGTTTTCTTAATGTGTGAGTTCAGAGCTATAATTTTCCCTCTAAGAACTGTTTCCATTGCAGCCCATAAATTCTGGTAGGTTGCATTTGAATTTTCATTAAATTGTAGATATTATTTAATTTCTTGTTTAATTTTATCTGTAGCTCATTGGTTGCTGAGAAGAGTGTTGTATAATTTCCATGTATTTCTGGGATTCTTGTGGTTTCCTTTGTCCTTCATTTCCAGTTTCATTGAACAATGGTCAGATAATAAGCATGGGATAATTTCTGTTTTCTTGTATATATGTGGTCTATTTTGGAAAAATGTCCCATGTGCAGCTGAAAAATTGTGTATTCAGATGTAGTTGGGTGGAACACTCTGTGTATCCACTAAGTCCAATTATTTCAAGTTGTAGTTTAGTTCTGTGACTTCTTTGTTAATTTTTTGTCTGCTTGACTTACTTTTGGGGATAAAGGAGTGTTTAGGTCTCCTGTTAAGATTGTTGTATTGGATAGTAGATTTTTCATGTCCATTGAGATTTGTCTTTTATAAATTGATACCCCCATCTTTGGTGCATACATATTTATGAATGTTACCTGTTCATCTTCAATTTTGCACTATCCAGTAAGTAGTGGCCTTCAAACTTGTCTTGAAGTTTAGACTGTCTGAAAACAGGATTGCTACACTTGCTTTCTTTTTGAGATGCTTGGGCATGTTTTATTGTTTTCCATCCTTTAACTTTTAGCCTATGAGCTTCTGTATGAGTTAAGTGTGTTTCTTGTATACAGGAGATTGTTGGATTTTCTTTCTTATCCACTCTGCCAGTCTATTTTTTTAGTTGGAGAATTGAGTCCATTTACATTAATAGGTATAATTGAAATGTACTGACTTACAATTGACGTGTCTTTTACTTACTACTGTTTACCCCTTTTTCTCCTGTGTTTAATTGGTTGCCCTATTTGATGGGTTCTTTCTGTTCTCATTTATTGAGTTTGGGTCGTTTGGTCCCTCTCTATGTATACTGTGTAGAGTTGGCTTTGACATCATGAAATTCTTTAGTTGCTCTTTGTCATGGAAGTATTTCACTTCTCCCTCATACTTCAAAGACAGTTTTACAGGGTATAGCAGTGTGGACTGGATTTTTCTTCTTGGAAGATTGAAGCACTCTGCTTCATGCTCTTTTTTACTGCATTGTTTGTGAAGAGAAATCTGTTATTGTGATGGGCTTTCCTTTAAATGGGATCTGTATCTTTTTTCTAGTGGCTTTTAGTATAATATTCTTTTGCTCAATTTCTGGGATCTTGATTATTATATGTCTGGGTGTGTTTTTAGTGTGGTTGATGTTATTTGGAGTTCTACGTACTTCAGTTACTGAATATTAGATTGTTTTCTCATATTTGGGAAGTTTTCTGCTATTACTTCTACCCATATTCTTTTCATATCATTTGTATTGACTCCTTCTTTGTCACTGATTCCTATTAATCTCACATTGTTCATTTTTGCATCATCTTGCAGTTGTTAAACTATTTTTTTCCTGCATCCTAGTTGTTTTCAAGAGATTCTTTCTTACCTTTTCACTAGCTGTGACTGTGTCTTCAAGATCTGAAACTTTATCTTCACTTTCATTCATATGGTGTTGCCAGCTTGTGGTTGAGATTTTATTTTCTTGTATATCTCTTTCAAGCTGTTTCATGCAGTCTATTTCTTTCCTATATTGCTCATTCAGGGAATCTATCTTCTTCTAATCTCCTCTAATTTTTTTATCAATGTCTCCTTTAGTAGCATTTAAGTTTTTCATTATAGTTATTCTTTCTTTCTCTACTTCAAAGATCATTTCTGCTCTGAACTCCTCTCTACTTTTCTGCTGTTGTTCCCCTACTTTGGAAGCTATTAATTTAGAGATATTTTTTCATCTGAGAGGTTCTTTCTGGTCTGATTTCCTTTACACTTTTCTGCAGTTGTTTTTCCACTTCAGATGCTATTAATTCATGCATTTTTTTTGTACTTTAAATGTTATCTCTGATCTGAGTTCCTCTATATGTTTCTGCACTTGTCTGTCTACCTGAAATGCTACTAATTCAGAGATTTTGGCTACATTATGGCCTGTTTTTCCATGGTAGTGTGTCCTGTATTTGTTTTGGGTAGACTTGGGACCTGAGATTGCATCTTGCTCCTTTTCTTTGTCATTTTGTATAGCAGTGACCTCTCCACTTTGTTGTAGTTATCCCATTAGTGCCTATCAAAATTTGGGCCAGATCCTCCAATATTGATCCTGTCCAGATGTGCCTGGCTGGGTCTGGCTGCTGTGCTGACCTTCTTCCTGCTGTATTCTTTGGAAGAGAGCTTGCTATGCTCCTCTGGCAAGATTCTCAGCTCTTGGATTAGCTAGTAGGGTCTGATCCTCAGCCTCTCTGCAGGGAATTTTGCTGCAGGGTTCCACAGCAGATGCCAGAGCTGGGTTCTCAGCAAGGAAGAAGCTCTGGTGGCAGGAAGGTGCAGGCCTAGTATTCCTGCCTATGCTCCCACCAGTCACAGACTGTGGGCAGGAGCAGAGTTCCAGTGGTGGTGTGAGTGTGTATACATACGAAGAGGTCCTACCTGTGTGCTGGCCTGGTCGCTTTAGGCAGTGGGGGATTTTGGAGCTCTGGTGGTGGAGTGGGAGGGCACATGCAAGTGGAGAGGTCCTACCTGGGCACGGCCTGGTTGGTCAGCATGGGTAAGTGCGGGCAGAGTTCTGGTGGCTGGCAGGGAAGGGGTGCACAGGTGGAAAGCTGTAGTGAGTCCCTGTAGACTCTGTCCTAAATATATAAAAGAAAGAAAGAAATATGGCTATTAGAGGATAGAGAATAGGAGCAAGGAAAAATAACTCTAAACTTTTTTGAATACATCTTCTTTTACAGTTATAATGTTGGAAATACAGATACACACACACATATATACATTTGAAAAGCCAATCAAAAGAATGATCTAAAATGATCTCTAAAAATACATATAAAGAAGAAATCAATGAACTTACTATGTATAGTCACAAAATCGCAGTCTTGAATTTACTTTAAGTGACCCTATACCAAGTGTTATGATTTTTTGTTCTTTGGTGTAATGTACTGCAGACAAAGAAAAACACATGGAATCTTAAACTGTGTTCAGTAGTTCTGTTGTTAGTAGTAACATTGGCATCAAAGGAATTAGAATGAATGAGTGAGCATGCACTAATTCCCTGAAAGGAATGTAAATATTATGTATTACAAATATGTATTAACAAAAAAAGTAAAGAGTGCAAAACAATGTTAATAGTATGACTTTGAAACTATTCTCCATGTTATGATATAGTAATAAAGTACTTAGAGAAACAATAGTGTCAACACTGAAGATTTGCAACCTTAAAAGTAAAAGCAGAAAAATGAATTGATCAGTGAGCATTCATGATTTATCTTGTTTGAAAATTACTTATTCAGGGCCTGGCAGGATGGCTCAGTGGTCTAAAGTGCCTGCTTAGGAAAGCTTGGGCGGCTGCAGGGACTACGGATCGATCCCTGGCACCACATGCTACGCCAGCCCTGCCCTCAGGGCAGGCTGAGCTGGCCATAAAAATAAATAAATAAAGTTCTGAAACAAGAAAAAAAAATTTTTTTTTAAAATTAAAAAATTACTTATTCTTTTGTCTCAGCTGTCAACATGCTCTCCAGACTAAGGAAGACTAGGAAGCTTCTTGGCCACATGAGCCACAACCAGAGCCGCATCGGCAAGCACTGGCAGCACCCCGGAGGCTGAGGTATTGCTGGTGGCATGCATCATCACAGGTTCAACTTCAACAAATATCAACCAGGTTACTTTGGGAAAGTTGCTATGAGGCATTACTGCTTAAAGAAAAAAAAAACAGAGCTTCTGCCCAGCTGTCAACCTTGATAAACTGTGGACACTGGGGAGTGAGCAGATGCTGCCAAAAACAAGACTGGAACAGCTCCCATCACTGATGTAGTGTGCTGGGGCTACTACAAAGTTCTTGGGAAGGGAAAGCTCCCAAAGCAGCCTGTCATCATGAAGGCCAAACTCTTCAGCAGAAGAACTGAGGAGTGCTGGGGAGATAGTTCCATGATACAAGTGCCTGCCTGGCAAGTGCAAGGTCGTGAGTTTGAATCCTGGCCCTACAAATAATAAATAAATAAATAAATAAATAAATAAATAAATGAATAGAGTTGAGAAAATTAAGGGTGTTGGGGTGGGGGCTGCATCCTGGTAGCTTGAAGCTACTGGACAGCGGGCTCATTAAAATGTTAACGAATGGTTTTCAAAAAAAGAAAGAAAGAAAGAAAAAAAGAAAGAAAGAAAGAAAGAAAGAAAGAAAATTACTTATTTTATACCTCCAGCTGTAGAAAAGCCACAGAAGGAAGTACAGTGTGGTAACTGATGATGGCTGTTCCTACCCCTGTATTCTACATATCTTTTGTTACTAAGGGGATCAGGACTCCCTTGATTCTAGTGTGTAGAGGGAAAGGTAAAAGATGAGCTTGAGGTGTCTCATTCAGCCTGAAGGCAAGGGAGCTACCCATGATCCCAAGTCCTCTCCAAGGGACCCAAGGGTCCAAGAAAAAAATGGCCAAAGGTGGACAAACATGAACAACCATTGGTTAATCAGTGATAAGTGCAGCCATTTGTCAAGCTGGATGGATGCATAAAAATTCATAATGCTATAGAAAATGAACAATAAAGATATACTTTACATACTCATTAGTTATCTTTAGAAGGAACATTGAATGGCTCCATTGCATTATTCTGCCCAGTGGTAAATAGAAGAATCCAGCACATGTACTATGCTTCCTTGTATGGATTCTAAGTCTGAGAGGGAAGTGCAGGCCAGAATCCAGGCAGAGGTCAGGCAGGTAAGACATGGGAAGTGGAGAGAGGTAAAGGTAATCTGAGTTCTAGATCTGTGAGCAGAGGCTTTGATGTCAGATGAGCCCTGGGTCAAATCTCAGCTCCTTCATCAGTCTCATAGTCCTGTCTATAAAATTGCGAGGACACCTGCATGATAGGACTGAGTACTGAGTTGAGTAGAAACCAGATGAGGGGTACACATAGTATCTTGCTCAGGCATAATAACTGGCTGCTGCTGTTGTTGAGAGACTGGCTGAGAAGACCGAACTCAGTGAGATGGCTAGTGCCTCTGTAGAGCAAAAGAAAAGTGACGGTCAAACTGCAAAGCATAAATGTGTAAAGTAAAAATAAAAATTGAAAAAAAAATTGACCAACACTGAAATAAAACAAACTGTCCTCCTCATGACAAAAGTGGAAAACATTCCTTCCCTCCTTTCCCTTTTTTCTCCCTCTATTTCTCTCATTCATCAACACTGAGCTGCAACCCCAGGGCTTTTGTCTTTTAATTTGAGGCAGTCTTATGAAATGGCTAAGTCACCAAAGCTGGCTTGAACTTGTGGTTCTCTTGCTTCAGTCTGGCAGAGTGCTGGTGTTACAGACTAACACCATCATGCCCGGCTTCATCAATGAATCTTGATGTTATGGTTTGTGTCTAGTTGTGTCCCCAAAGCCTCATGCAGTCATGGGGTGGGGACTTCTAGAGTTAGGGACTAACTCAGGATCCACTGGTATTATGTGTTTCAGCACTGCTGGGATTATGGATGTGGTCGGAGGTGGACAGCCTGAGGCAGAGAGCCTGAGTGTATCATAAGAGAGACAAACACATGCTCTCTGCTGCCCTGGTAGGTTAGCTGCCTCTGTTGCCATTTTGTTGTTGTCCTGCTGCCATGAACTAGATGCTCTCTGCCCTGTTGTACTCGGCCTTGGAGCCAGCCCATTATGGAGTAAAATCTCCAGCATCTGTGAACTGAATAAACCTTTCCTTCCTTCATTTTTGGGTGTCGGGTATTTGTCCCAGTAATGAGAGAACAGTAACTAAGACACTCGAGCACTTTTGCATTCTAGGAAGTGTGTAAACCTTGCAAAGACTATATTCTCTACCCTTAAGGATGGCACCACCTAATGAGAGAGAGGAAGAATCCATTATCTCAACATAGGAGATCAAAGTTCTAAAACTCTGGAGGCAGAAGGCTTGCAGAGGGAAGGCTGGGAGGCTGCAGCTAGATACTTCTGGAGGAGGAAATGGAACACAGCCCAGCGTGAGAACCCAGCGATGGAACAGCAATGAGGAGGAGCTTGCCTTTTAGTTGGGATAAATCTTCAGGGGTTTCCTGACCTATAGCAATATGCTCAATTGATATCCTGAGAAGCAGGAAACAAGAAACAGAGCCCAGGGAGGGCTGCTGTCTGTTGTAGGTCCCGGAAAGCTGGGATTTACACCTGCAGATAGGGGCTTCCTTTGCTGGTACCTTGTTTTTTGATCTCTTGCTTGGGATGTTAAGGGTTGTCACCTCCCTTGCTCCTTGGTTATCTGTTAGCATCTGTATGAACCTAGTGTTAGGCAAATGGTAGAAGACATAGTGATTGTAATCTGTAAAGTAGTCTCACACATTCCATGGCCTTCTTGTAGCCCTCAATAAAGTGAGCTGTTTCTGCAGCTCTGGGCTCACTTTGAGAGAGACAAGTCTCAGTGAGTCCTCTGAAGCTTATTCATCGGGTCTTCTCGTCGTTTCTTTTGGCATCGACAACAGAACATTACAACAAGTGGCGCCCAACGCGGGGCACGGCAGATGACCAGGGGTGAGTTAAGAGAGGCCTGGCCGAGTGGAAAAAGTACACCCAGAGTAGGTGAGACCACCGGCAAAAGCTCAGCGTAATGGGAAACTCCACCTCAGTAGAAAATGAGTATGTCTGTCTTATTAGGATTGTACTCAAAGGAGCGGTGGTAAAGGTGAAACCAAAGAGTTTCAAGGAATTATTTTCCCTTATAAAAAGGCATTGTTATTGGTTTTGGCCTAGGGGAAAGGCTGCTTTAAACTTAAAAGTTTGGAAGCAAGTTATGAGAGCGCTGCGTCGTGCTCACCAAAATGGGGAACCTATTCCTCTTCGTGTATGGTCTATTTGTAGTTTAATTTCCTTAGCTTTGAACCATTGCAACCAGACTCAGAAGAGTCTAAAATATTTGAACAAGTCAGCTTCAGATGCTGATATTGCTAAACCTCAAAAGCAGCCTCTGTGCATGTGTAAATCTGCATGTGAGATCTTTTTAAGACCTCTGCCTCCCTCGCTCTCAAATGTGGATACTAGCATAACAAAAAGGACAAAAACAGAGCAAGGGGCCTCTGTGGTGCATAATTATGTTAAGGTTGCACCCTATCAAGACCCCCTACATGAAGGTGTTCTTCGTTCTTTGAATCTCTCTATGCTGTATAACCGAGATGAGTCTGACAAACTGAGTCCTAAAAGGACGTTTATGGCATCGCAAACTACCTCCTCAGAATCTGAGGATTTGACAGATGTAGAACAAAAGGAAACTAAGAATGAGGTTTGTGAGCTGCAAGCTCAGGTAAAGCAATTATCACAACTGATTTCTAAATTTATTGAAAAAATGGAGGTCTCTACTTCTGTAGTTCCTCGATCTCAGTTCACAAAAATTCATCCCCCACTGCTGTCTTTTAACCCTTCTGCTCCTCCATATGAAGAAAGAAAGGAAGCCCCCATAAAAGTTTATAGAAGTGTCATATCTCAGGCTATTATGCAAGGGAGACAACAGGGAGATTCTGAAGCTTATTGTGCCCCTTTGGATATTTTTCCTGTGCTGGTTCAACAACACCCACCAAATGCTCAATTTCCCCAAGGCTATGTACAGTGGGAACACCAACCTCTGGCATTCAAGGTTATTAAAGATTTAAAGCAGGCTGTTGCTACCTATGGTATGCATTTAACCTATGTGATTGGATTAATAAAAGGATTAGCAAATGAACATAGATTAATTCCTCATGATTGGGAAGTTCTGTGTCGTACAGTTTTAAAGCCAAGTCAATATTTGCAGTTTAGAACTTGGTGGAAAGATCAAGCAGATATTCAAGAGAGGGTTAACAGGGGACAGAATCCCCCAGTTAATGTTTCATGAGATCAACTCACTGGGTCAGGGGCCTGGCTTGGTATCCAAGCCCAATTGCAATATGATGATGTGGCTATTGTGCAAACTCGTATTTGTTGCTTGAGAGCATGGGAAAAGGTGGAAAAACCAGGGGATGCTCCAAAATCATTTGCTAAGGTTTTCCAAACTAATAAGGAACCATATGTAGACTTTATCTCCCAATTAAGGGACGCTATATACAAAACAGTGAGAGCACCAGATCTAAGGAAGTTATTGTTACAGACTTTGTCTTTTGAGAATGCAAATACTGAATGTCAAAAGGCTCTGGTTCCCTTAAAGGCACAAGGTGCATCATTGGAAGAATATATTAAGGCCTGTGCTGATATTGGCTTAGGGCCATACAAAGCTAATTTATTGGCTGCTGCCTTACAGTCTTTTTTAAAACAAAATCATACCAAATGTTTTAAGTGTGGAAAGATGGGTCATAGGAGAAAAGATTGCAAAAAAGCACAAGATAAAAAGAAAAAAGGAGATAAAAATAGCAAGACTGTTCCAGGACTTTGTCTGAGATGTGGAAAAGGTAAACAGTGGGCTAATGAATGTCGCTCTAAACTTGATAAGCATGGCCAGCCCTTTCAATCTCCAAGAAGCTGGAGAAGGGGCCTATCATCCAGGGTCTCAAAGATAAACAACATAGGATACCCACAGTTTCTATTGATGAGCCCAAATTCCAATCAAACACAGGATCATATATCTTTTCCACGCGACCTCCAGAAGCAGAAGCACAGCTTTAGATCTGATGGCTGTGGAAAATCAGGTTTTGCTTCCCGCTTAAGGAGTTTACAAAATTAAAACTGGAGTTTTCAGCCCTATTCCAAAAGATATCATAGCTCTGGTTGTAGAAACCAATACTATTGTTGTCCAACATGTATTTGTATATTTGGTAATTTTTGATAGTGATTATGAAGAAAAAATATTACTTATGATATGTACTACTAAACCTTTTCATATTAAAACTTACCCCCTTACTAAAAATAGAAGTCAGCTGCTTTTCTTTATACATATTAAACATATTAATATTGCCTGGCCCTATTGTCAGCAGAGTGATAACTGACACAGAGTGGCTATGCACAGAGGCCTGGGCTACAGGGCCATAATTCCTTTAAAGCTATAGGAGGTAATATGGGCTCAAGAAAACCCTTTGTAGATGTTAAAACCATTAAGCTGCTGCTAGCCACTAGCCTAGCATGCTTATGGAGTAAAATCAACCAAAATGCTAAATGGTCTGCAGGTTTTTTTTGGGGTAGTTAGTGCTGTTTATACAAACAAATCAAAGCTATAATTCTATCCAACCAAATCATTTTTTAAACCACCCCAAATTCCTATACTGCTCAGTTGGTCATTCATTTTTGCTAAAAATTTTAAAATAACAAAAAGGAAATAGTGGGCTAAAAATAAATAAATAAATAAAATTAATTAAAGAAAAATCATTTTAACGGCTTTTCAAATGCAAATATGGATGGCCTCATTTAGGTAGAACAGCTACAAAGGTGTGAGGTCATTGCCCCAAGATTGTTTGTTTTACTGTCCTAAATTTAAAATGTTCTTTAAAGTAGGGCTTTTATATATTTCAAATAAATATAAAAGTTTAAAATAATGTCTAAAAACCATAGAGTTTAAACAGTTATTTGATTTTGTTATTCCATTTAACTAATAAGAGGCCTAGTGGTGGCCTCCAAAGGGGTTCAAGCTATAACTTCTCCATAATTGAGTCAACTTATACAGCAGAGATATTTTGTGCCTCAGATTGCTCAGATCAACCATTGATGATTTTAAGACTTTATTTGGTAATATTAATTGGCTCCATTTTGATTTTGGACTAATTTCACTGGTGCTATTGACTGTCATTATCCTTCAGATAAGTTAAAAGTCAAAAAAAAAAAAAAAAAAAAAAAAAAAAAGTATGGCTTCCTCTTCTAAAATCTCACCATACAATCAAAGTTATGTTAAAACAAAAGGAGAGTTAATCCTGCCAACTTAACTTGTCAATATATACTATTAAACGTTTAAACTTTTACAGCAACATAAAGACAAACCAGGTAAGAAGAAAATGGCTAAAAAAAGAACCTTAGGAGAGATTTCCACACCGGACTATGGAAGGGACTCAGTCCGCTACTAACTTGGGGCAGAGGGTGTGCTTGTGTTTTTCCAGAGAATGCTAAACAACCTATTTGGGTACCAGAGTGTACTGTCAGACTTCAACATGAAGCCAGATCTAAAAAAGAAGTTAAGTGCAATGAGGCTAGATCCAGCCTGGGACCTCTTCAAGGAACTGATCCAATGGAAATATAAGGTCTAAATAGGTGACAACAAAATATAATCATAAAATATGCATATTAATTATAAAGAAAATATTTTATTCCTTCCAAACTTTTCAAATAAGAGGTCTCTAATACTTAACAAATAATAAAATCTAGTCTACTTATAAATTTGGCCAAAAAATTGAGTGCACTGTTAATTTTATAAAGATGTTTATGTGTCTGTGTGTTTATGTTTGTGTGTCTTTCAATGAACAGCTGTTCCTTTTTTTATTTTTGGTTTTTTGATGATTTGTTTTAAATATAATTTGAGGTATAGACTTAAAAGCATGCTTTTTCTTAAGTTACCACATAGTCAAAATGATGTTAAAATTGATTTATATACAATACATCATAAGGTTTAAGATAATTTAATAAAAATTCCCTAGAGTGGAAAAATTTATTAGAGAGGAGTCCAACTGATGAATAAGAGGTGTGGCCAACCTTTTTATTCATTAATGAGGAGCTCCCAATAACCTCAATAGTCTCTTAGGAGACTCCCTCAATAAATTAGTCATTGGTTAAAAGATACAGTTTTTTAGAATGCTACAGTGAGGTTTTCTTTTTAAAGGTGATTTTCATACAAAACTAGATTAAAAAACAAAGGTCTTTATATGAGTATGACAATTCACTGTTGTTAATCTCATGATATATTAAATGTATTTATGATTCCAGCTATACAGCTCTTTCAACATGTAAAACAAAGGTTTTTTATTGGGATAAGACTTTTTCTCAAATTCAAACTTCTGCCTTTTACAAAAAACTTGCGATATATGTCTAAGTTGAGGTTGACTAATTAAAAAATATTTTTGGGGGTTTAAAATAGAGATGATTGATTAAAAGTGTTATGCCAAAACAAAACAAAAATATTTAAAGTATATCACAAAATGTCATCAGGATTGTCTTACTGCAATGTTAAATACGGTGTTGATGTCTCAATTTCTGTGTAAAAATATGTAACTTTTGCCTGTTAATATTCTAAAGAGACTTAAATATTAAAATATCCATGGACAATTAAATGAGCTAATAAAAATTTCAAAGAAATGCTCATTAAACAAAAAGGGGGAGACACCATGTGAACACACATGTATATACCTAGGTTAAGTCTTCAGAAAGTTCTATTTATATCAAATTTTTAAAAAATAAAATAACTGCCAGACATCTGCTGCAGACTGTCATTGGATAAAAGAGAGACTGAAGAAGTGATTTGGGTGCAAATCCAAAGACAAAGCCTAGAAAATGAGCAAATGCAAATATATTGAGAAAAAAGACAGTACCAACTTGTTTCTTGCTATGGTGGCTTTGTTGTTGCTTCTGGTAAGTATTAAAGGTAATTTTAAAGGTATTGGACTTATTTTCTTTTTTTTTTTTTTTTTTTTTTTTTTTTTTTTTTTTTTTTTTTTTGTCTTTTTGAGACAGGGTCTCACTATGCAGTTCAGGCTGGCCTTGAGCTCACTTTTGTAGCCCAGGCTGGTCTCGAACTTGCATCGATCCTCCTGCCTCAGCCTCCCGAGTGCTGGGATTACAGGCATGAGCCACCACGCCCGGCTTAAGGTATTTATTGGACTTATATTTCGAATCCACCACTCAATAAAGGAGTTTACTGGCGGGACTTTAGTATAACCATAAAGTAAATAAAAGTTCCTGGTTACGCAGCCCTTATTATGTCCGGGGACCAGCAGTGCCAGCAGAAGAAGGAACCAAAATTCCATTTTATGAGATCGGAATAGAAGGCTGGCCTATTCATATTGGGAATGGAGCGCATTGCTTAAAAGCAAGCACAAGAGTCTAGTTATCTGTAGTAAATAATAACACTGTGGGTAAAGGAGGAAAAAAGGGACTTTTTCTTCTCCAAGGAAAAAATTTTAAAGATATAGAGGCTGATGAAATGTCTGCCACCCTGCCAGAATACCAGTGTTGCTTATCTCAGTGATTGGGTACATTGGGAAGTCTGTAAAGAAGAGGCAGCCTGGGTATTAATTAATACTTCCAGTGGAAGTGTCATAGATTGGAGCCCTTATGGCTTAGCCCGGACTGTGAAAGGGAAGGAGTTAAAATAGAAACAGAATGGCAGTGATAAGATTTATATTAGCACTAAAAATGCCAATAAAACAATAAAGTGGCATGGAGGAGGAATGTCCCCTAGTGTCCCTCATGTGTCTGGGGGACCAATTCAACATCATCTTTGGAAGTTAGTTACCTCATTAAATCATATGTCAGCCTGGAAAGGCTACATATGGAGGAATTAATCCTCCCATAATTTACATCTAAAATTTAAAAGGAACAGAACTCATTTTACTCAGGCATGTGTTCGCTTCTCCTACCTATTGGTTGTAGGACCTAGTTATTGGAATCCTTCTAACTATACCATTACATGTCACCATTGTTCTTTGTATACATGTCTAAACTCTTCTATTAGCCTTAATTTTTCTAGGGATAGCATCTATATTTTCAGGGCAAGGACTGGAATCTGGCTTCCTATAAAACTACATTGCCTGTGGCAAGACTACCCTTCCATGATGCTGTTCCAACATTTGCTGGAGATGTTAAAGAAGAGAACAAAAAGAATGACTGAACTTGTGACAGCCATAATCCTAGGAATAACAGCCATCACAGCCCCAGCTGCTACAGCCGGAGTAGCATTGAGCCAAGGCGTACACACTGTTCATTTTGTGCAGCAGTGGCACAAGGACTCAGAACAATTATGAACTTCTCAAGGACACATAGACAGAGTTAAATACTAAGATAAATGATTTAGAACATGCTGTTGTTATGTTAGATCAAATTGTTAATCTACAATGCCAACTTCCTTTAAAACGTGACTGGAATACCTCTTCATTTTATATAACTCCCATTCCATGGAATCAAACTCATTTCCCATGGGAAAATGTAAAAAAGACATTTATTGCATTATGGTAATATTACCTCTGAGATCCTGTCTCTTCAGCAACATATTGATAATACTTTTGTAAAACAATTGTCAGAATTGTCTGGCACTGATCTGTTACAAAGCATCTCTAGTGGCATTGAAAGCCTTAATCCTTTCCATGTTACTTCATGGTTTAGTGGAAATGTAGTAGTGATTTGTGTATGTTGTCTCTGTGCTTTTTGTATATTCTGGTTAGCCTGGCGACGAGGATGGGCCCAGCAACAAGCGATGGACCAGAAATCTGCAGCCCTCACCGTAATGCTTCAAAAACTTTCAGCATAAAACAAAAGCGGGAATTATAGCAACATGCCCAATTGATATCCTGAGAAGCAGGAAACAAGAAGCAGAGCCCAGGGAGGGCTGCTGTCTGTTATAGGTCCCGGAAAGCTGAGATTTACACCTGCAGATAGTGGCTTCATTTGCTGGTGCCCTGTTTATTGATCTCGTGCTTGGGACGTTAAGGGTTGTCACCTCCCCTGCTCCTTGGTTATCTGTTAGCATCTGTATGAACTTAGGGTTAGGCAAATGGTAGAAGACATAGTGATTTGTAATCTGTAAAGTAGTCTTGCACATTCCATAGCCTTCTTGTAGCCCTCAATAAAAGTGAGCTACTTCTGTAGCTCTGGGCTCACTTTGAGAGAGACAAGTCTCAGTGAGTCCTCTGAAGCTTATTCATCAGGTCTTCTCGGCGTTTCTTTTGGCACCAACAACAGAACATTGCAGTACTGATCCCCTTCCCAAGGGTTGGTGGGGGGAAAGTAACCAAGAAGCTGGGGAACTATTGGTCAGATTCTCTACCAGAGGGGGTGAGAAACAGAGTAAAGTGACAACCTACTGTACAGAAAGAGAAAAAGAAAAATGTTTGCTGTGCCTGAGCCCAAGGTCTAATACCTATAATATATAAAGAACTTAGAAATGCTAGGGCCCCCCAAACTAAAATTCCTAGTTTTAAAAAATGGGCAATTAAAATGAAAAGACACTTCTCAGAAAAAGTGCATACAATTAATAGATAAATCAAAAAGGGTTCCGCAATTTTGGCCATTAGAGAATATGAATATGTATGTATTAGTGTATCTACATGTGTGAAATGTTGTATGTCAGTAAGGTGTGCAGACATGTGTATATGTGTGTCACCCGTGTGCCTGTGCTAAACAAGAGTGCATGTGCATATGTGGGCTTTAAGTTCCTGCGCCTGTGGGTGCTCACCCAACTGCAGATGTTCTTCCTGTTTTCTGGGCAGCTGGGAAGAAAGAGAACACCTTCTTAGGCCTGCTGCCCAATGACGATGTGTCCAGGCAGCCCTCCCACACCTGCCTCCCACCCTGCTTCCCACAGCAGAGGAAAAAGAGCTGCTATCATTAGGGTGATCACCCAGTACCCCTCCACCCCCACAGCTCTTCCTTGGCTGAAGCAAAATTCCCTGTCTTCTCCAGGGCCTTCCCTGGAAGAGAAGCCATGGCCACAGTTCTGAGGGCTGCTTCAGGGATCTGCCTGGAATAGGGCCCCAGTGGGGTAAATTGAGCTGTTGTTGCCCTCTGTGCCCCAAGGCTGGAAGTTCTTCAACCAGTCTAATGTGAGCTAGTGAGGGTTGCAGGCCTCCAGGTAAGTGGCAAGTCCAAGAAAGAGCCTAAAACTAGGATTTTTTTTTTTTTTTTTTTTCTTTTTCAGACAGGGTCTCGCTATGCAGTTCAGGCTTGCCTTGAGCTCACTTTTGTAGCCCAGGCTGATCTCAAACTCTCACTGATCCTCCTGCCTCAGCCTCCCGAGTGCTGGGATTACAGGCATGAGCCACCACGCCCGGCTTTAAAACTAGGATTTAACAGGATCTGGAGGGGACCATGGGAGCAGAACATTACTGACAGGAAAACTGTCGGGGGAAAAAGTGCCTCAAACCCACACAAGACCACACTCACGTTAGCTGGCACAACAGGGGTGGTTTATTGACAGCAATTAGCATGTGCCGGGCTGCTCAGCAAACCTGAACAGCAGCAATGGCTGGGGAGGCAGGGGCTTTATAGAGCAGGGGGCGGGGGGAAGGGGAGTCATAAAATGCCCTTAGCTGGGCCAGGGTGTTCTGGGAAAGTGGAAATGGGGAAGGGGAGTCATCAAGGGTCCTTAGCTGGGCCAGGGTGTTTGGAGCACAGAGTACAGAGTCCTTGAAGCAAGCTGGAGCAAAGCTATATGCGTAATCAGCCAGCTGCAGACAGTTAAGGTTGCAGCACAGCTGTGGCTGGCGCATCCCGCAACATCAGAAGAGCGGGGGAAGGGAGCCCATGGCAGCTTAACAGTTTCAATTCCATGACAGTAAGACTAGTTTATTTTTATTTGGGGCTTGGGGGAGGGTAGATGGAATTGAACGTAGGACCTTGCACTTGCAAGGTGGACACTTACGCCACGGAGTTATATCCTTGGACCGAGGGCTAGTTTTGAAAGGAGAACAACAATTTATCCCCTGTTTATACAGGCTTTTAAAGATGTCTTCAGCTTTATGTAAATAAAAAGGAAAGTAGGAAATGTGCCTGAGACTCCTCCTGCTGCTGTGGTGGCCCCCAGGCACCCCTGTGGAACTTGGTTTGAGAGCCTTTGGTCTGTCTGTCCTTGGTATGAGACAGAAAGAAGCCTTTCTGTGGCCAGTCTGCACTGATGCAACCTCCCTGGACTCATCCAAAGTCCTCAGCACAGGAGGAGCTGTGTGGCTCCTGGGGCTCTCTTCCCACACAGATAGTCTAGTTAAGATGCTATCTGAGAGCAAAAGTAGGAGGTGTTGGCTCGCCATAGAATTATTGCTCCCCATAGAATTGTGGAAATCAAGCACCAGGTCTGGAGACACCTTTGCCACTCTTCTGTGTGAGAGTCCAGAGGTCACACAGACATGAAGTGGCAGTGAAATAGAAGATGCCACCTGTCTTAGTTACTTTTTACTCATTGCTGGGACAAATACTCAACTCCCAAAATGAAGGAAAGAAAGGCTTATTTAGCTCACAGTCACTGGAGGCTTCAGTCCATACTTGGCTGGAGCCAAGGCAGAGAGGCACAATGCAGAGGCCAGCAGTTCACGGCGGTGGAACAGCAACAAAATAGTGACAGGCACAAGCAACCAAGGGAGAAGAAAGCAACAGTGATAATCTGTCTCACTGTCTCTCTTTAAATTACATCAGGCTCTCTGCCTTAGCCTATCCACCTCAGGCCACACCTATAATTCCCAGCAGTACTCAGACTGATAATCCCATCAGTACTAAAGCACATAATCCCAGTGACTCATGAGTCAAGTCTCAGTCTATAGAAGTCCCTGCCCCATGATTGCACGAGGCCTTGGGGGGACAACTAGACATAAACCATAACACCACCCCACAGCCAGGCTACTCCATTTTCTAGTTGCCCAGGTAACAGTTCTTATTCTAGTTCCTGTTGCTTCTGTCTCCTAAAAACGGCTGGTCTCTATAATGTGTACTGGTCATTATTATGTACCTTATAAAAACCAATCCCCAATCAACAAGCCATTCTGTCTCTGTATTTTCTGCTCAGCCCTAGACCACCAGAGATCAAGGCCTGATACTTTGGGAATGACACACATCAGTGCCTGTCAATATAAATCAATCTGCCTCGAAATCCTGGGTGTCATTTTTGGTGCTTCTGCTTGCCACTGGATCAGAGCTGGAATGAGCGCTGTTCTTCTGACTCTAAATCTAGCACTAAGCTGCCATGCTACTAGAACCGCATAATCCAAACTAATAGCACTACTTCACATTCCTCTCCTTGAAGGAAAAGTATTTTTTGGGGGGGGACAAAACTTAATTGAAGGACTACAAGGTTTTAGATGTGACAGACTTACCTTTGGATATCTTGCTAGCTGTCTGACAACACACATTAATTATCCTTTCTGAGTCTCATAATATAGCCTTTGTAGAGTTTCTAAGGGATTTGCCTAGAATGTGACAGTGTTCATTAAACCAGTTTTCTTGTCTTCCTACTGCATCTGTAGTGGGCACTGGTTGCCTACCCAGCTTCCATTTCCCCAGATTTTCTCAACATTGCCTAGAGGATGGCTCAGGTGTTTGTCTGTCTCCCATGAAGCTTACATTCTTTGGGAAGAAAGAAGTTACACCAACTCCTGATCCAGACTTGGGTCAACAAGGTCTTTGTGCTCCACAGTCCATTGCTGTGGTTCAGTTGTATACTTGTAACAAAACTACCTGTATGATAAACCTGAGGATTCTTGCTTGAGTCCTGGGCATTAAGGCTGGGAGATGGTACCAAAACATAGAATTCACAAGAGAATTGGGCAAGATCTATTCCTTATCTTTCATATAAAACCCTAATCAGTTCTGTTCAACTGAACCCACATCTAATTAATCCTGGGGACATGGCCTGGGCTCAGGTTTCAGCTTATATTGTAATATACTCCATTTCGAATGTGACCAAGGGGCCTACCCAGGCTGGAGTAGTGGCAGCCCCCTATAGCCTTATGAATTAATAGTCAAAGTGGGACAGCACTAGTCTGGGGCTTAGGGTAGATGGCACATGATAATTGAGGTTTTAAACAAAAACATCGCTCTGGGGCAGACAGCTCTGTCTGCCCCAGAACTGTCTGGGCAATGATAATGCTCTCCAAGGAGCTTTAGGCTTGGTGTACCCATGAAAGCAATCCATGTCATTGACATCTGATGGTTTAACTTGACATTTATGACTTTTATGAG
>PVJA010012473.1:0-51959 GCA_004027025.1 Myocastor coypus | reverse complement strand
ATGTCCTCTATACGTTTCTCCAGCCGTTTTTCCACTTCATGTATTTCTTTTTTCACTTCATATGTTATCTCTGATCTCAGTTGCTCTATAAGTTTCTGCACTTGTGTGTCTGCCTCAGATGTTACCAATTCAGAGGTTTCATCTGTATGGTTCCTATTTTCTTCCATGATAGTGTCTTCTGTATTTGGTTTGGGTGGGCCCGGGTCCTGAGATTGCCTCCTACTCCTTGTTGTTATCATTTTGTATGGAAGTGGCCTCTGCACTTTGGTGGCGTTATGCTGTGTCTATGGGCGTTTGGTCTGGAGACTCCAAGCTGGTTCCTCTACAGAAGTTCTAGACTCTGTGCTGGAGCTCTTAGCTTCTGTGAATCCCGGCAGACGTGGTCTGTAGGTGGAGGTGGAGCTTTGGGATTGAGTAGTCCTGGTAGGCTCCTGGACCAGATCGCTTGCCAGACAGGATGTTTGATGGGTTCGGTGCTGGATGTTGGACTGGAGGGGTTTAAAAAAAAAAGGGGCGGGGAGTGAGGGAGGGGATGGCGGGCCAAGGATCGTGACCCAGCTGGTGTGCAGGCTCGGCTACCAGCTGCGACTCGGTCGGGACTGGAACAGGAAGTTAGTCGCAGGAGCACAGAGGCGGGGCAGAGGGGCGCAGGTAGCTTACCCGCGGCGGACGCCCGGTCTGTGCTACCGGCTGGGACTCGGTGAGAATGGAACAGGAAGTTAGTCGCAGGAGTCTTATGGATTTCAGAGTCCACTATTGTGAAGAAAACTTTTTTTAACTCAGTGTAGATACTTTAGTGATTTTTAGATGGAAGTAAGAGTTCTTGCATTGATTTTTTTAAAGTGCTTTTGCCCTAAGTAAACTAGTCTTGGCAGTCCAGAAAATAAATGTCCAACTGTTAGACAATTGCATATGGCGACAATCCATGCCTATTGCTGTTCGTTCCACTAGTTTGTGATTGGGAATATCAATCTCTATACTTTAAACTCATTGTTGTTCTGAGTCCCCAGAGGCTCAAAAGGTCCTAACACATGGCTTAGTCATTTTTACATAGACAGAGGTGCTTATTTACCTGCAGAGCCGCTGTAGATCAGCATATGTGTTCTCATGTGTAGTTCTTCCATTTTTACAAAACATTTAGTCTTAGGCCTGTTGTAACACATGAGGAAAACTTTATTTTTTATTTATTTATTTATTTATTTATGTCTTTTTGAGACAGGGTCTCGCTATGCAGTTGAGGCTGGTCCTGCGCTCACTTTTGTAGCCCAGGCTGGTTTCGAACTTGCACCAATCCTCCTGCCTCAGCCTCCCAAGTGCTGGGATTACAGTCGTGAGCCACCATGCCCGACATGAGGAAAACTTTAGAAGAAATAGAGTTCCTGACAAAAATAAATATGGAGCCGGCTGTGGTGACACACGATTATTGTCCCAATAGTCTGGAACCCTTAGGTAGGAGGACCACACGTTTAAGCCTAGCATGAAGAACTTGATGACTTAAGTAAGACCATATCTTAAAAATAAAAATGACTGGGGATAACATTCAGTGCAGAGGCCCTGGGATTAATCTCAAGCATGATAAAAATAAAGAGCAAATATGTAAGGTAATCAGAATGAGGGATAAAGTTGACTTTTAATTTAGGATATTTTGGTGCATGCCTATAATCCCAGTACTTAGGAAGCTGAGGCAAGAGAATTGTAGCCCAGCATGGGCTATATAGTGAATTCAAAACCAGCCTATTTTCAAGACTAACCATATAGTGAGACTCTGTCTCAAAAATAGCCCAGCAGCCCCTTGCTCCCCGCAAAAAAGAACATCAACAAAAATTTAGTACATAAATATATGCATGCCCATCATATGAAGTTGATTTGTAATAATGTTTTAACATGTTCTCTATATCAGATGCTGGTTCCATTCCAAGATACTCCTGTGGAAGTAGAAGAGAACACAGAGTTGCCTGACTATCTGCCTGAGGATGAAAGTCCCACAAAGGAGCAGGATAAAGCAGTGTCCCGGGTGGGCTCCCACCCCGAAGGTGGAACTAGCTGGCTGAGCACAGCTGCAAACTTTTTATCCAGATCGTTTTACTGGTGACTTCATCTTCAGTTTGGGGCTCAAGGACTGTGAACCAACAAGGGGCCAGTTTTCCATTGTTGTGGCGAATTGTCAAGTGCAATTTGCAATAAGTTATCATGAAAAGTTTTTTGATGACATGATTGTGTATGCTGCATTTTACATTTTCTTGGACATTTTATTCTGTCAAATGGTAAAAAGAACAGACTACAGGTGGGATGTATTTACTTAGGAAAATATTTTGCTTTTGTTTCCCTGTAATTGCATCATTTTAAAAAATGTATGGGTCCAATGTTAAACCAAACATGTATGTGCAGATTTATATTTTATTTTATATGAAGCACGAGATTAGGAAAATTCATTTTCTCCTCAAACCTCAGGATCTTTCTGAAGAGAAGATTTTTTGTAGTCTTAACTTGTGCATGAATTACTGAAGAGTTTTCTCTGCTTTTCATGAACAGTACATGCTTTGGTATTCTTCACTCATAGTTGAAAACATACTGGTTTTTCCCCTTTTTATGCCTGTTTTATTTTGCCAACCATGTTTATAGAAAGGGCAATACCAATGACAGTTTGCAAACACATTCATTCGTTGAAACATAATTATCTAAAAACGCTACTCAATACAAATGTTATTTTAATAAGAATAATACAAAATCAATCAGAAAAAGGAAATGTGTAATAAAGTGCTTTTGAACCTATTTAGAGATGACCAAATGTGATTCTAATTTTTTACTGTTCACTGTTCATGTCAGCTCAGGAGATTAAGTCCATATGATATTGGCCTTATATTGAGATTACAGAACATGCCCTGCTAGGGGAAAAAGAAAATAGTAGCACAGAACTGATACACTTGAAAAAAAGGAAAACAAAAATTCAATGCCTGTAATGCCATAGTGCCACTCTGGTAGCATCTAACTTTAAAATATGAATTGCCTGGTTGAAACCTACTTAGTAGGTATTTCTTTGTGTTGCCTTTTGTGAACTTACTATGAAAATGCTGCGGTCATATTAGACAAAAAAGGAGACCCATATTATTGCTTATAAAGAAATAAGGTCAGCATTGGTCAGTTAATCTTGTTTCTCAAAACCAGTCAGAAAACAAAAAAAAAAAAAACTAGTGAATGTAAAGCACACACACACACACACACACACACACACACACACACGGTGTTTTTTGGTAGGCAAGAGCTAATTACATCTATGTAATACATTAATAAAGCTCTAAAATACTTGGCAATCAAGATTTTGTTTTGGAAGTTGAAGTATATTGAAATATGTGTTATGTTAACATGAGTAATAACTAATAGAAATTGAAGTTCATTTTCAACACCATGTAGAACTGCTATTTTACTACATGAAGAATGTGAAGCAAAAATTGAACCCTGGGAGATTTCCTTACGTTTTCATCACTTCTTTTAGAAAAAAATTAAAATCATCCCCTGATACTGGAGCAAAGTAATTGTAAATTACTATCACCAAAATGAGCCTTGAGTTCCTTAAAATTGGGATATTCTGGAGGGAGATAAAGTTATTGAGGATATTGAAGGCAGTAGTCTGGTTTCTGATTCAAGTAATGCGCATAAACAAAATATATGCTTTCAGGGCACATACTGCTTTAAAAGCATACTACTACTTGCTGCCAGAATCAGATGTGTTGAAAAAAAGCAAACAAAACCACCTCCTTTCTACAGCCATTAAGGCAAAGTTTACTTTCTATTGTAACAGGTTATTTTATTTTGCCTTGCCTCACATCTGCTTATTTAATATAAACTATAACCTTTTGGTAGTAATGGTTTAGTGCAAATATATTATTTCAGGTTAATGTTTGTGTGTTCCAAGTGTTCTTTTATTCCAGATCTTATACTGCAGTTAAGGCAAATGTTACTACATTTTTTGAAATATATTGTAAAATAATAAAATGTAGCATAGTAAAAGCTGAATGAATAGGACATTCTTGTCATTCTTATCATATAAGCATTATTGATTTTTTTTTTTTTCCATCTGTGCTGGAGGTCAAATCCCCTGTAGATCCTTAGGTAAGTGCTATAACACTGAGCTACACTCCCAGCCCATTGCTTACTCATAAGCCTGTTTATATAATGCTGCCTGGCACATTCTCCTTATCTCTGTATTGCCTGAGCAGTTTTTCACACCTGTCTGCCTTTCCAGGATTAGGCAGGTCCCTGGACATGTACTGATTGTAGCATTTATGACATTATGTTAAATTTGCATATTTACTAGTGTTTGTCCCTTACTAAATTCTTTAAGGAGAATGAGTCTTTTAAATCATATTAACATTATGACTACCAGGCCAATAATAGGTCAAATTTTAGTCAGAAGACTGAGCAAAGAGTTCTTTCAAAACAGTACAAATGAATGTACTTATTAGTTATTTAAAAGATGCCTCCATTAACTTTATTATTGTTATTTTCTAATATGTAAAGAGATACTTGCTACATATGTGTGTGTGTTTTCATGCTACTGGAGAATGAACCCAAGGCCTTATGGACTTCATTCCTAGCTACGTATGTGTGTGTGTTTTTATGCTACTGGAGAATGAACCCAGGGCTTATGGACTTCATTCCTAGCTCTTTAAATGTTTTTTCATTAAGTACTATCTCACCAAGTTGCCCAGCTGACTTTGAATTTGAGATTCTCGTACCTCAGCTTTCTGAGTACCTGGGATTATGGATTTATACTCCATCATCCTTGGTTTTATCATGACTCTTACTATATTGTTATAGGAGATTGTTCTACATATATAAAATAGTGTTTTTGGTTTTTGTTATTTACCAGCTATGTGACCCTAGGCAGTAATTGGATCTCTGAACTGTTCTTCAGTAGAGATAAATGCTCTACTACTTGGGATCATTGTTAGAGTTAAGTAATATGAGTGCTTTGAAAACTTAAGGCTTATTACGCAACAGAATTATTGTTATTAGCCGTTTGGCATCGTTTTTCTCATCCTAGATTCTCATACACTATACTTTGTAATCACGTTCTCACTGTATATCCATGCAAGGTTTCTTTGTGTAATTTGTAATTTGTTGTAATTTGAACAAATTACACAAGTAAATTTATTACTTAAATTTTCTTCATTTCACTATTCATCTGTTCTAGGATTTCAGTTGCCTTTGTTTAGGTACTTTCTACATCTCTACTGTCATCTTTGACAACTCCTTTGAATTATCTACCAAATGTAAAGCCTGAATTTTTGTGTCTGTTAAGTCCAGTCTTAATGCATGAAAATGCTAATTATGTGCCAAAAAATTGTAATTGCTTCACATGTATTTACTAATTTTTAGCAAACATGTGTTGACAGTTTTTTGTGTGTGTGTGTGTGTGTGTGGAACTGGGTATTGAATTCAGGCCCTTGTGCTTGCCAAGCACGCACTTATTCTACTGAGCTATCTCCCCCGTCCCTGTTGATAGTTTTTCATGGCTTAGATCTAAAGTGTCCCCAGAAGTTTCATGTGCTCAGAGGTGGAGCATGACCTGCATGGATTTTTTTTTTTTTTTTTTTTTTTTTTAAAGACAGGTTCTTGCTCTGTAATTGTCTGGATTTGAACTCACTGTGTAGTGCAGGCCAGCCTTGAACTCACAGTGATCCTCCTGCCTTAATCCTAAATGCTGGGACTGCAGTTGTCACCACATCCAGATGGGTATCTTTTTGTCACTAGATCTTCTGCTTTCCTGCTCCATGAGCTTTCCTGATTCTAGTATGGTTCTACTTTGAAGCCTCTTGACCATGGACTGAATCCTCTGAAAACCATCCCCAAAATAGACCTTTAATTTAGAGGTGTTCAGTGTTTTAGTCCAGCAGTGGGAAAGTGCCTAATATGAAAAACTGGTACCATAAGTGGAGTTGTTGCTGTGAGTGCATGATTTAAAAACCATAGACAGTGGCTTATGGAAGGAGTTAGGAAAGGTTGGAGATATTGACTAGAAGAGCCTTAGCAGAACTTGAAGAGCAGACAGTGCTGGTGGGAGCGCAGAAGACTAGAATGTTGACAGGAGTATGAAAAGTGAAAGGTTCATGAGGTTTTAGTTGGGAACAAAGAGTCAATCAGAAATGAGTAAAGCCTTATGTGTTCCATTTTGGCAAGAATTTGTCTATATACACTGCCCATACCCTGAAACTGCAGCAGTCTAAGATTAAGGGTGGTGGGCAAGTTGACATGGTGGGGGAAATTTCAGTGTCATGTCACTGTTCTGACAGTGGCACTGATACTGCTGGCTGCTTTTAGCCAGGCGTACAGTGGGAATTGAGAAGTGATTTGAAAAGCTTGCAGCCTGACCAGAATAGAAACACCTGTGAAGAAACACCTGCTTAGGGTAGTTTGGTTGCTAAAACGATGAACTTTGAAAATAAGCCAAATAATTTGCATCAGGACAGTAAGGAGGTTGTCTGGAGCATGTGTTATGAACCAGCAAGGTCCCACTCCTTTTTTTCTTTTTTTTTTTTTTTTTTTTTTTTTTTTTTTTTTTTTTTTTTTTTTTTTTTTTTTTTTTTTTTTTTGTCTTTTTGACACAGGGTCTTGCTATGCAGTTGAGGCTGGCCTTGAGCTCACTTTTGTAGCCCAGGCTGGTCTCGAACTCGCACCAATCCTCCTGCCTCAGCCTCCCAAGTGCTGGGATTACAGGCATGAGCCACCACGCCCGGCAATAAGTCCCACTCCTTTATTGGCTCAAAATTGCAAAATGGAAAGACTGCTTTGAGAAGAAACCCAAAGTGCCTTCCCCTTTGAGGGTGAGCTAAGGTAATTATCAGTAGTTCAGCCATTCAGGTGCTCATGGCCACTGCAGCAGTGGTCCAGTGGGCCAAACTACTGCTCAAGCTGGTGATAGACCTTGGTAACATCTATGTAGTGCTGGTTTTTCAGGTACTCAAGAGTGTAAGAGTTGTGGGGTCATCTGTGAGCTTCCACCTAGATTTCAGAAGAGGCTTGGGGGGCCTTTAACCTTGAGAGGGTTAGGTACACAAGAAATAGAGTAAAGCTGAAAGAACAGTAAAAACAATAGGAAGTTGGAGATGCCAGGAATATGAAATGCCTGCTAAAGAAAACTGTAGGCAACAAAGGCAAATGTGGGCTACAACTGTTGGAACAGGGCAGCCTGATCTTGTTGGATCTCACATAACAACTTGCCTTGGTGTTAGACATGGAACTATAGCATATAATATTTGCCCTGCTAGGTATTTTGCTTTGGTCGAGTTCCTTTGTATTCCTCAGCCTACTGTTTGGACTGGCAATATTTACACTATACCATTGTATGTTAGAAGATTTAACTTTTTATTTAATTGTTCCAGGTTTGCCTTGAGTTTCAGAGGAGATTTTGGACTTGAAATTTCCAGCAGTGCGACTCTAGAAGATGAACTAAATGCATTTGGCATAGTGAGAGAAACATGAACCATTGGGGGCCAGTAATGGGACATTAAAGCTGAAGCCTAAATTATTCCCCCAAAGCCCATTCATTCCTCAGGGTACTCAGGAGCTAAAGCAATTTGTAAATCTCCTGTTCCATAGGCACAGCACAGAGATTCTGCTCTGTGGTTTCTCTTTCTATTAGGAGTTCTTACTGGAGAAAAGCCAGCTAAGCTCCAGCACCTCTGTGAAGCTGGGCACACCAAAGCCCTTTCTCCCATAGAGCAAAACAATCAACTCTTGCTAAAATTCACTTTTAATGCAAAGGTAATTCTCAGAGCTCCAGTATCCCCAGAGTTTCAAAGAATGCAGTTTGCTAAGAAAACACATTTCTGAAGTTAGTGCTTTTCCAGCTCAATGTACAGAGAAACTACCCAACAATTCATTGTTTTCCATTCATTCCTAAGGGTACTCAGGAGCTAAAGGACTCCCGTTCCATAGGCACAGAACTGAGATTCTGCTCTGTGGTTTCTGTTTCTATGAGTGAGTTCTTACTGGAGAAAAGCCAGCAAGCTCTGGCACCTCTGTGAACTTGGGAACACCAAAGCCATTTCTCTCATACAGCAAAACACAACTCTAGCTAAAAAGTCGCTTTTGTTTTTTTTTTTTTTTTTTTATTTTTTTATTTTTCTTGTTTCAGAACCTTTATTTGTTTATTCACTCATTTTATGGCCGGCTCAGCCCGCCCTGAGGGCAGGGCTGGCGCAGCATGTGGTGCCGGGGATCGAACCGCGGTCCCTGAAGCCGCCCAAGCTTTCCCAAGCAGGCGCTTTAGACCACTGAGCCACTCCACCAGGCCCCTAAAAAGTCGCTTTTGATATGGATGTATTTCTCAGATTTCCCGAACACATACCATGTCAGTGCATTTGCTAAGAAAACGCATTTCTGAAGTTGGTGCTTATCTAGCTCAATGTACAGAGAACCTATGGAAGAACTCATTGTTTCACATACATTCGTAAAGATACTCAGGAGTTAAAGGTATTTGTAAGGCTCCCCCTCCATAGGCACAGAACAGAGATTCTGCTCTGTGGTATCTGTTTATATGAGCGAGTTCTCACTGGAGAAAAGCCAGTTAAGCTCCAGCACCTCTGTGAATATGGGCACACCAAATCCTTTTCTCCAATACTGCAAAACACAGAACTCTGGCTAAAAATTCACTTTCGATACAGATGTAATACTCAGAGCTCTAGTATCCCTAGAGTGTCAAAGAATGCAGTTTGCTAAGAAAATGCTTTTTTGGAAGTTGGTGCTTTTATAGCACAATGTATAGAGAAACTGCAGAACAATTCATTGTTTCCCATTCATTTGTAAGGGTACTCAGGAGCTAAAGGGTTTTGTAAGTCACCCATTCCATAGGCACAGCACAGAGATTCTGCTCTGGTTTCTGTTTCTATGAGCAAGGTCTTCCAGGACAAATTTCAGCCTAGCTCCAGCACCTCTGTGAAGCTGGGCACACCAAAGCCCTTTCTCTTATACAGCAAAACAGAATTCTGGCTAAAAAGTCACTTTTGATAGCCATGTAATTCTCAGAATACCAGTGTCAGTAGCAAAATACTGAATTCTGGATAAAATTCACTTTGGTACAGATGTAAATCTCAGAGCTCCAGTATCCCTAGAGTGTCAAAGAATGCAGTTTATTAAGAAAACGCATTTTTGAAGTTAGTGCTTTTTCACTAAGTGTACAGAGGTACTGCAGAGGGATTTATTTTTTCCATTCATTCCTATGGGTACTTAGGCGCTAAGCTTATTTGTAAGTGTTCATTTCCATAAGTGAAGCACAGAGATTCCACTCTGTAGTTTGTGTTTCTAAGAGTGAGTTCTTCCTGGAGAAAACCCAGCTAAGCTCCAGTACCTCTGCGAAGCTGGCACACCAAAGCCCTTTCTCCCATACAGCAAAATAGAGAACTCTGACTAAATTTCACTGTTGATAGGGATGTAATTCTCAGAGCCCCAGTATCCGTAGAATGTCAAAGCATGCAGTTTGCTAAGAATAGGAATTTCTGAAGTTGGTGACTTTCCAGTGCAGTGTACAGAGAAACTACAAAACAATTCATTGTTTCCCATTCATTTGTAAGGGTACTCGGACCAAAAGCAATTTGTAAATCTCCCGTTCCATAGGCAAAGCACCAAGATTCTGTTCTCTTTGTGTGTGTGTGTGTGTGTGTGTGTGTGTGTGTGTGTGTGTGTGTGTGTGTGTGTGTGTGTGTGTGTGTGTGTGAACAAGTTCTTACTGGAGAAAAGCGAGCTAAACTCCAGTAACTCTGAGAAGATTGGCACACCAAAGCCTTTTCTGCCATACAGCGAAAAACAGAGAACTCTCACTAAAATTCACCTTTGAAGCAGATGTAATTCTCAGAGGTCCACTAATACTAGAGTGTCAAAGAATGCAGTTTGCTAAGAAAATGCATTTTTGAAGTTGATGCTTTCCCAGCTCCATGTACTGAGAAACTGAAGATGGATAAATTTTTCCCATTCATACCTACTTGTACTTAGGAGGTAAAGTTATTTTTAAGTCTCAGATTCCGTCGATGCAGCACAGATATTCTGCTCTGTGGTTTGTGTTTTTAATAGTACTTCTAGGAGAAAAGCCAACTAAGCTCCAGCGCCTTTGGGAAGCTGTGCAAACAAAAGTACTTTCTTGCATAGAGCAAATTACTAAATTCTAGCTAAATTTCACTTTTGATGCAGATTCAATTATCAGAGCTTCAGTATCCCTCAAGTGTCAAAGAATGCAGTTTCCTAAGAAAACGCATTTGTGAAGTTGGTGCTTTTCCAGCTCAACACACAGAGAAATGGCGTATGGATTGATTTTTCTAACTCCTTCCTAAGGGGACTCATGAGCTAAAGGTATCTGTAAGTTTCCTGTTCTGTAGGCAAAGCACAGAAATTCTGCACTGTGGTTTCTGTTTCTATGAGGAAGCTCTTCCAAGGAAAAGCCGAGTGGCTAGAGAAATAGCTCAGTGGCATGAACACCTGCCTGGAAAGCACAAGGTCCTGAGTTCAATCTCCAGTAACACACACACACACACACACACACACACACACACACACAAAGTCCAAGTGAAAAGCTGACAAAGCTCCAGTACTTCTGCGAAAATAAGCAAAACAAAGACCTTTATACAGCAAAATAGAGAACCCTGACTAAAATTCACTTTTGATACTGATGTAATTCTCAGAGCTCCAGTATCCCTAGAATGTCAAAGAATGCACTTTGTTAAGAAAGCACAGATCTGAAGTTGCTGTACAGCTCAATGTACAGCAAAATTACGGGAGTCATTGTTTCCCATATATACCTAAAAGTACTCAACAGTTAAAGCTATTTGCAACTCACCAATTCCTTAGAGACAGGACAGAGATTCTGTGATAAGTTTTCTGTTTGTATGAGAGAGTTCTTACTGCATAGAAGCCAGCTAAGCTCCACAATGTCTGGGAAGCTGGGCACACCAAAGTCATTTTTCCCATACAGAAAAATGCACAACTCGGGGTAAAAAGTCACTTTGGTTACGGATGTCATTCACAGAGCTCCAGTATCCCAAGAGTATCAAAGCATGCAGCTTGGTGAGCAAATGCATTTGTGAAGTTGATGGCTTTCCATCTATTTGTACAACGAAATTGCAGAGGGATTTTTCACAGGTCATTCATTCCTAAGGAAACTAATGTAGTAGAGACACTTGTAAAACTCTCATTTCCTAAGCACAGCAGAGATTCTGCTCTGTGGATTCTGTTTGCATGTGCGAGTTGTTACTGCAGAAAAGCCAGATAAGCTCCAAAGTGTCTGGGAAGCGGGGTATACCAAAGCCGTTTCTCCCATACAGAAAAATGCAAAACTCTGGCTAAAATGTCACTTTTGATACAGATGTCATTCGCAGAGCTCCAGTATCCCAAGAGTGTCAAAGTATGCAGTTTGGAGAGAAAACGCATTTGTGAAGTTGGTGGCTTTCCACCTATTTGTATCCCAAAACTGCAGAGGGATTCTTCCTGTGACATTCATTGCTATGGGAACTAAGGTGGTAGAGATACTTTTAAAACTCTCACTCCCTGGGCACCGCAGAGATATTCTGCTCTGTGGTTTCTGTTTGTAACTGTAAGTTCTTTTTTTTTTTTTTTTTTTTTTTGTGGGACCAGGGTTCGAACTCACAACCTTGCACTTGCCCAGCAGGCACTTGTGCCTCGGAGCTATCTCCCCAGCCCCAAGTAACTGTAAGTTCTTACTGCAGAGAAGCCAGCTAAGCTCCACAAGGACAGGGAAGCTGGGCACACCAAAGCTGTTTATCTCATACAGCAAAAGGCACAACATTTTCTAAAAATCACTTTTGATGTGGATGTAATTCGCACAGCTCCAGTATCCCAAGAGTGGCAAAGCATGTAGTTTGTAGACAAAATGCATTTGTGAAGTCAGTTGCTTTCTGCCTATTTGTATGCCAAAAGTGCAGAGGGATTCTTCCCATGCCATTCCTAAGGGAACTAAGGCAGTAGAGATACTTGTAAAACTCTCATTCCCTAGGCACAGCAAAGGGATTCTGCTCTGTGTTTTCTGTTTGTAAGCAAGAGTTCTTACTGAACAGAAGCCAGCTAAGTTCCACAATGTCTGAGAAGCTGGGCACAGGAGAACCAAGTCTCCATATAGCAAAACGCACAAACTGGTGAAAAAGTCACTTTTGATACAGATGTAATTCGCAGAGCTCCAGTATCCCAAGAGTGTCAAAGCATGCAGTTTGATGAGAAAAACTTATTGGTGAAGTCAGAGGCTTTCCACCTACTTGTACATAGAAATGGCAGATGGATACTTTCCATGCCATTCATTCCCATGGGAACTAAGGCGTTAGAGATACTTGTAAAACTCTCATTCCCTAGTCACAGCACAGAGATTCTGCCTAGTGGTTTGTGTTTGTAAGCGCAAGTTCTTATTGCAGAGAAACCAGCTAAGCTCCACAATGTCTGGGAAGCTGGGCTAACCAAAGCCATTTCAGCCATACAGCAAAATGCACAACTGTGGCTGATAAGTCACTTTTGATACGGATATATTTCACAGAACACAGTGGCTGCATCCAGAGAGCGCCGGCTATTCTTGGTGGGGCCAACCCGCCCAGCGGCTGCCTCCAGCATGCGCCAGCTATCCTTGAACAGGCCAAGCCACCCTGTGGCCGCCTCCAGATGGTGCCGGTGGACCTTGGACGGGTCGCTTGGCCTAGTGGAAACCTGCAAAGCGCGCTGAAGGGCATTCCCGGGCCCACCACACCGTGGCCACCTGCAGAGGGCGCCGGCGGGTTTTAGCTGGGCCGACTAACCCAGGGGCCACCACCAGAGGGCGCTGGCAGGACTTCACTGGGGCACTCTGCCTTCCAGCCACCTCCAGAGAGCACCAGCGGGCCTAGGCCTGGCTGCCCTGCCAAGCGACCGCCTCCAGAGGGGGCCAGCGGGCCTTGGTCAGGCCGACCTGCCAAGCGGCTGCCTCTAGAGGGTGCCAGCAGGCCTTCACAAGGCCGCGGTGGCACACAGCCACCTCCATTGGGCACTGGCGAGTCTTGGCTGGTCCAACCGGTCCAGTGATCATGTCCAGCAGATGCCGGAGGGGCTTGGCCATGCTGCACCGCCACGTGCCCGCCTCCAAAGGGCTCTGGCTGGCCTTGGCTGAGCCCACCTGCACAGCAGCCACCTCCAGAATTCACCAGCGGGCCTTAGCCAGTTCCATGCATCCCCATGGCCACCTCCAGTGGCCACCAGCGGGTCTTGGCAAGGCTGAACCACCCAGGAGTCGCCTCCAGATGGTGCCTGCTGGCATTGGCTGGGCCATGCAGCTCCACGGCTGCATCCAGAGTGTGCCGGCGGGCTATAGCTGGGCTGACCTTCCAAGCGGCTGCCGTCAGCGTGCACTGAGACTTTGGTTGGGATGCACCTCCCCGCGGCATTCTCCAGAGGTTGCCGAGCGGCCTTGGCCGGAATGACCTGCAAAGTGGCCACCTCCAGAGGGCACCAGCGGGCCTTGGCCAGGCCGACATGCATGTGACCGCTTTCAGAGTGGGCCCGCTGCACTTGGCTGTGCCAACCCACCAACAGCCGCCTCCAGAGATCACCAGCGTGCCTTGGAATGGCCGTGCCACCCAGCAGCCGCCTCCAGAGTGTGCTGGCGGGCATTTGCCAGGCCGCGCTGTCCCGCAGCCATCTCCAGAGTGCGCTGGTGGGTCTTGGTGCAGACAACTCACCCAGCGTCCACCTCCAGAGGTTGCCAGAGGAACTTGGCTGGGCCAAGCTGCCCCGCAGCTGCTTCCAGAGGGCGCTGGTGGACCTTCCCGGGCCAACTCACAGAGTGGCAGCCTCCAGAGTGCGCCGGCGGTCCTTGCCAGTGCGGTGCCACCCCGCAGCCTCCTCCAGAGGGTTCTGGGGGGCATTGACCTGGCTGACACGTCCAGTGGTAACTATCAGAGGGTGCCGGTGGGACTTAGACCTGATGTGCCATGTGGCCACCTCCAGGGACCAACTCTGGGCATTGGCTGGGCTGACCCACCCAGCGCCACCTCCAGAAGGCGCTGCCGGTCCTTGGAATCCCATGCTGCCAAGTGGCCACTTCTTGAGGGTGGAGGCGGGATTTGGCCATGTCACGTCACCATGCAGCAGCCTCCAGAGGGAACGGGCATGTCTTGCATGGGCTGTGCCACCCTGCTGCCACCTCCAGATTGCACCGCTGGATCCTGCCTGACCTGCCCAGAAGCCACCTCCTGAGAGTGTCAGCATGAGTTGGCTGGCCACACTGCCCCGAGGCTGCCTCCAGAAGGCACCAGTGGGACTTGGCCGGGCTGCGGTGGCATGCAGCCAACTGCAATTGGCGGCAGTGGGCCTTGGACAGGGCGTGCCACCCCCCAGCCACCTCCAGTGTTCGTAGGTGTGCCTTAGAATGGCTGCACAACACATTAGCCAACTCCAGAGTGCACTTGCAAGCGTTGGCCAGGCTGTGACGCTTTGCAACTGCCTCCAGAGGGCACCGGTGGGCCTTGGACATGCCGCACCACCCCGCAGCTGCCTCCAGAGTGCGTTGGTGGGTCTTGGCTGGGCCGACCCACCCAGAGACCACCTCCAGAGGGCTCTGTGGGGCCTTGGGCTCACCTGCCCAATGGCCCCCTTCAGAGGGCGCCGAGGAGCCTTGACCGGCCCGACCTCCAAGCGGCTTCCTGAAGAGGGCTCCAGTGGGCTGGGACGGTCTTCACAGCCCCGTTGCTGCCTCCAGAGTGCATCAGCGGGCCTTGGCCTGGCCCACCTGCCTGGTGGCTGACTCCAGAGGGTGCCAGTGGGCCTTGGCCAGGTCGGCTGGCCCTGTTCTCTCCTCCAGAAGGTGCTGTTGTGCCTTGCCCAGGCTGCGTCACCACAAGGCCGCCTCCAGGGTGTGCCAGCGGGCTTTGGCTGGGCCACGCCGCCACACAGCTGCCTCCAGGAGGAGCTGGCGGAACTTGGCCAAGCACACCCGCCCAGCGGACGTCTCCAGATGGCGCCAGCAGGCCTTGGCTGGGCCGAGCTGCCCCAACGACGCCTCCAGAGTGTGCTTGTGGGTCTTGGAATGTCCGGGCCGACCAGTGGCCAACCCCTGAGTTTCGCCGGCAGGCTTTAGCCGGGCCTTCTCAAAGAGTGGAAGCCTCCAGTATCCTACGGTGGTCCTTGCCCGGGCCGTATTGCCCGGCAGCACACTCCAGAGGGCTCGGGCGGTCCTTGGCAGGGGCACGCTGCCTCACGATATCCTCGAGGTAGCGCCAGCGGTCCTTGGCCAGGCCCATCGGCCAAGTGGCCACATCCAGAGGGTGCTGGCATGCATTGACCCATCCATGCAGCCCCACGGCCCCATACAGTGGGCGCTGGCGGGCCTTGGTGAGGATGACCCAACAAGCAGCCACCTCCACTTGGCGCCGTCGGGCATAGGCCAAGCCATGCTGCCACATGACCACCTGAAGAGTGTACTGGTGTGCCATGGCCTGGCCTACCTGCCCAGTGGCCGCCTTACCCGGCCCACGTTGTCACACAGCTGCCTCCATTTGTGCCGGCGGGCAATGTCTTAGCCGCACTGCCAGGTAGCTGCCTCCAGAGGGTGCTGATGGGTCTTGGAATGACCAGCTACCCAGAGGACACCTCCAGAGTGTGCCAGCAGGCACAGGCTGGCCTTTTCCTTGTGAAAACGCCAAACAGCCTTCTGCAGAGATTGCTGGCATGCCTTGGAATGGCCAAGCCTCTGCCTCTATTGTGGGCCCGCTGGCCTTGGCCTTGCCAACACACCAAGCAGCCTCCTCCAGAGATTGCTGGCATGCTTTGCAATGGCCGAGCCACCCAGCAGTTGCCTCAAGAGTGCACCAGCGGGCACCACCCAGTGTCCTTCTCAGCGGGCAATTTGCTGGGTCGTGCCACCCCTCAGCAGCCTCCAGAATGGGCCAGTGATTCTTGGCAGTTTGGTCTACCCAGCTGCCACCTTCAGAGGGCGCTGGTGGACATTGGCTGGGCCATGCTGCCCAGCAGCAGGATCCAGAGAGGCCAGCAGGCATTCACCTTTCCGTGTTGCCACACTGCCACCTCCAGAGAGTGCTTATGGGCCTTAGCCAGGACGACACGCCCAAGGTTCACTTCCAGAGGTTGCCAATGGGCCTTGGCTGGGCTGCGAAGCCACATATCGGCTTCCAAAATGTGTCGGCAGGCCTTAGCCAGGCCGACCCCCCCCCCAGAGGCTGCCTCCAGAAGACTCTGTGGGGACTTCGACCCGCTCACCCTCCCAATGGACCCCTCTGGAGGGAGTTGGGGAGCCTTGACCGGCCCGACCCACCCAGTGTCCTTCTCAAGAGGGAGCTGGTGGGCTTGGACAGTGCACGTAGCAACTTGCCCACCTTGAAAGTGTGGCATCCGGTTTTGGCCTGGCTGATCCACCCAGCGGCCACCTCCACAGAGTGCCTTTGGGTTGGGGACAGGCCGCACCACCCTGCGGCATGCTCCAGAGAGCGCTGGTGGGCCTTGGCCAGACCAATCCCTCCAGCGGCCTCCTCCAAATGGTGCCAGTGTGCCTTGGACAGGCTGAATTGCCCAGAGGGCTCTTCCAGAGTGCGCCAGTGGGTCTTGACTGGGTGTCAGTGGCACACAGTCACTTCCAGTGGGTGCCAGTGGCCTGAGGCCAGGCCCACCCTCCCAGCAGATGCCTCCAGAGAGCTCCAGCTGACCTTGAGCAGGCCGTGCCACCCCATGGACGCCTCCAGAATGCAAAGGCTGGCAATGGATTGGCCATGCTATACAGCAGCCAAATCCAGAGGGCATTGGTGGGCCTCGGCAGTGCCGTGCCACCCTGTGGCTACCTTCCGAGGGTGCCAGCGGGCCTGGACCAAGCTCATGCGCCCAGCCCCCACCTCCCGAATGCACCAGCAGGCCTTGGCTGGTCCACCTGCACCAAGGACTCCTCCAGAGGGTGACGGTGGGCCTTGGAATCCTGCACCACCCAGTGGCAACTTCCCGAGGGCACCGGCAGGCCTTGGCCAGGCTGCCCCAGACTGTGGATGCCTCCTGAGGGCGCTGGCAGGCCTTGGAATCCTGACCTGCCCAGCAGCCTCCTTAAGAGAGTGCCAGTGGACTTTGACATTGTGCACAGACCCGTGGGTGCCTCCAGAGTATGCCCGCGGGCCTTGGCCTGGCTGAACCACTCAGCGGCCACTGCCAGATGGTGCCTTTGGGCCGGGGATGGACTGCACCACCCCCTGGCTGACTCCACAGGCTGCCAGCTCTCCTTGGCCCGGGCATACCGACTCGCCCTTTGGCCCCCTCCAGAGTGTGCTGGCCTGCCTTTGCCGGGTCTCGGTGGCATGCAGCTGCCTCCAGTAGGTGCAGTGAGCTGTGGCCAGGCCGACCAGACCAGAAGACACCTCCAGATTGTGCCAGCTGGCCTTAGGCAGGCCATGATGCCCCACGGATGGCTCCAGAGTGCACTGACAGGCCTTGGATTGGCTGTGCCGCACAGTGGCCGACTGAGATCACTGGTGGGCCTGGGCTGGGCCACGCCACCCCACGGCCACCTCCAGAGCACGTCAGTGGGCCTTGCCTGGCCTGCACCACCAAGCAGGTATCTCTAGTTTGCGCCAGCAGGTCTTGGCTGGGCTGACCCTCACAGCAGCTGACTCCAGAGTGATGTTTAGTACAGATGCGCCTTCCCATGGCATTATCCAGAGGGTGCTGGGGGAACTTGGCTGGGAAGACGTGCTAAATGACTGCCCCCAGAGGGGCCACAGGCCTTGCCTGGGCTGATCCACCATGCAGCCACCTCCAGAGGGCACGGGTGGGCCTTACCTGGCCCGTGCCGCCAAACGGTCACCTGAAGTTTGCACCGGCAGGTCTCAGTCTGGCTGACCCTCACAGCGGCTGACTCCAGAATGTGCTGGGATCTTTGGTCGGGACGCATCTCCCTGTGGCATTCTCCAGAGGGTGCCAAGGGGAGTTGGCCAGGATGATGCACCAAGTGACCACTTCTAGAGGGGGCCTGCAGTCCTTTTCTGGATGACCGGCCAAGCAACCACCTCCAGAAGGCACCGGTGATCATTGGCCAGGGTGCGCAGCCATGCTGCTGCCTCCAGAGGTTGCCAACATGACTTGGACAAGGCGCTCCACACCGTGGTCGCCTCCAGAGTTCACCTGCATGCCTCGGAATGGCCCCGCCATCCAGCGCCTGCCTCTAGAATGCACCAGCAGGCACTGGCCAAGCTGCGCCACCCCGCATCCAGCTCCAGAATGTGCCAGCAGATATTGCCAGGCCAACACACCCAGCATCCACCTCCACAGGTCGTTGGTGGGCCTTGAGCAGGCCACGCCCCCCCACGACACCTCTAGAGTGCCCTGGTGGGCCTTGGAATGGCCATGCTGCCCAGAGGTTGACTCCAGAGCTTCGCAGGAGAGCCTTGGCCGGGCCAAACCGCAGAGCGGCAGCCTCCAGAAGGCACCAGCAATCATTGGCTGGGGCATGCCGCCTTGCTGCCACCTCCAAAGTGCACCGCCTGGTCTTGGATGGCCCGCGCAGCACAGTGGCAGACTAGAGGGTATGGGTGGGCCTCAGTGGGGCCGACCCACCAAGCAACCACCTCCAGAGTGGGCCTGCTGGCCCTGGCCTTGCTGACATGCCAAGCAGCCTTCTCCAGAGATTGCAAGCATGCCTTGGAATAGCTGAGGCACCCAGTGGACACCTCCAGAGTGTGCCAGCAGGCATTTGCTGGACCATGCCACTCTGCAGCTGCCTCCAGAGTGTGCCGGTGGGCTTGGATGATCAGTGAAGCCCCACTGCTGCCTCAGGCGTGCGCAGGGCATGCCTTGGCCTAGCTTTCCCGCCCAGCAGTCACACTGAGATTGGGCCTTCAGGCCGGAGATGGGCCGCACCACCCAGTGGTAGGCTCTAGAGGGCTCCAGCAGGCCTTGGCCAGGCCCTGCCACACTGCGGCCTACTCCAGTGGGCATCAGTGGGCTGTGGCCGGACCCACCCACCAAGCGGCCACCTCCAGAAGGCGCTGGTGATTATTGACCGGGGCACGCAGTCCCACTGCCACCTCCGGAGTGTGCCGCTTGGTCTTAGACGGCCCGTACTGCACAGCAGCTGACTACAGAGGGGTCTGGTGGGCTTTGGCCAGGCCACGGTGGCACGTAGCTGACTGAATTTTGTGCCAGCGAGCCTAGGCCAGGGCAATTGGCCCAGTAGCTGCCTCCACAGGGTGCCAGCGATCCTTGGCCAGGCTGTGCCACCACGTGGCCACCTCCAGAGGGTGCTGGTGGGCTTTGGTCAGGACAAGCAGCAACCCAGTTGCCTCCCGGGGGCGCCAGTGGAACTTGGCCGAGCACACCCACCCACGGATGCCCCCAGAGTGTACTGCCGGGCATTGGAATGGCTGCCCTGCCCAGTGACACCTCCAGAGGTTCTCAGGCATGCCTGGCTGGGCCACCCCACAGAGCGGCAGCCTCAAGCATGTGCCAGTGGTCCTTGCCTGGGCCTCACCACCCCGTGGTCCACTCCACAGGGTGCCAGCTGTCGTTGGCCTGGGTGAGCCACCATGCGGCCACCTTGAGTTGGTGTCAGTGGTCCTTGACAAGGCTCACCTGCCCATCAACCGCCTCCAGAGTGTCAGGCAGGGCTTGGTGGGGCAGTGCTGGCACGCAGTCACCTCCAGAGGGCACTGGCTAGCTTTGGCCATGTGTCAACACTCCCTGAAGCCTTGAGAGGGCGCTGGTAGGCACTGGCTGGGCCGCAGTGCCACGTGTCCACCTCCAGTGTATGCCGGCGGGCTTCGGTCAGGTCAACCTGCTCAGCGGCCCCCTCCAGTGGGTGCTGGTGAGTCTTCCCTGGCCAGCGCCAACATGGGGCCATCTCTGGAGATCACTGGCGTGCCTTGGAATGGCTGCGCAACCCATCAGCCACCTCCAGAGTGCACTGGCGGGCATTGGCCAGGCCGTGTTTCACGACAGCCACCTCCAGAGGGCTCCCATGTGTCATTACCAGCCTCCCAAGCCCACTGTCTGCCTCCAGAAGGCACCTGCAGGCACTGCCTGGCCACGCCGCCTTGCATCCGCTTCCAGAGGTCGCTGGTGGGCCTTGGCCATGCCCACTCGCCCAGTGTTCCCCTTCTGAGGGGGCTGGGGAGACTTGGCTGGCCCAATCCGCCCAGCAGCCCCCTCAAGAGGGTGCCAGTGGGCCTTGCATGGTCCGCACAGCACTGCAGCCACTTCCAGAGGACACTGGCAGGCATTCACCATTCTGCAGTGGCATGCAGCCACCTCCATCAGGTGCTGGCAGGCATTGGTCGGGTGGACCGGCCCAGTGCCTGGCTCCAGATGGTACCAGCAGGCATTGGCCTGGCGCCACCACCCTGCAGCTGCCTCCAGAATGCCCGGGTGGGTCTTGGCCGGGCGGAGACACCCCACATCCACCTCCAGAGGTCGCTGGTGGGTCTTGGGCAGGCCGTGCCATCCTATGGACACCTCCAGTGTGCACTGGTGGGCCTTGGAATGGTTGTGTTGCCCAGCGGCTGACTCAAGTTTTGCAGGTGGGATTTGGCTGGGCCCTCCCAGAGTGGAAGCCTCCAGAGTGTGCTGGCTGTCATTACCCTGGCCGTGCTGCCCCATGACTGACTCCAGAAGGCAATGGTGGTCCTTGGTGTGGACGCGCTGCCTAGTGGCAGCCTCGAAATAACACCTGCAGTCCTTGGCTGGGCCACTCCACCCCCCCCCTGCTGCCTCCAGAGCGTGAAGGCCAGCCATGGCTGGGCCAACCCTCCCAGTGACTGCCTCCTGAGGTTGTCGGACCACCCAGCAACCACCTCCAGAGCGGGCCCGCGGACCTTGGCCGGGCCAACCCAGGAAGCAGCTGCCTCCAGAGTGTGCCAGCAGGACTTGGCCAGGCCAGCCCACCAAGCGACCACCTTCAGATTGGGCCCGCTGGCTTTGGCTGGGCTGACCCGTCAAGCAACCTTCTCCAGAGGGTGCAGGCAGACTTGGACAGGCCACACAGAACAGTGACTGCCCCCAAAGGGCACTGGCATTAGTTGGATAGAGCGTGCCACCCTGAGGACCCCTCCAGAGGTCACTGGCATGCCTTGGAATGGCCCCGCCACCCACACCTCCAGAGTGTGCTGTTGGGCATTGGCCAGGCCACGTTGCCACTTGTCCACCTGCAGTATGCGCTGGCGGGTTTTGGCCAGGCGGATCCGCTCAGCGGCCACTTCCAGAGGGCACTGACTGGTCTTGGCTGGCCCTGGTCGCCAAGGGGCCACCTCCAGAAATCACCGTGAGACTTGCAATTGCCGCGCCACCCATTGGCCTCCTCCAGAGTGCACCAGCAGGCACTGGCTGGGCTGTGATGCCTGCAGCTGCCTCCAGAGGGCATTGGAGTGTCTTGGCTGGTCCGACGCTACCAGCATCTGCCTCCAGAGGTCGCCAGTTGGCATTAGCTGAGCTGTGACGCCCCGCAGCCACTTCCACAGGGTGCTGGCGGGACTTGGCTGGGCAAATTCAACAACTGGCCCCCTCCAGAGGGTGCCGGGGAGCCTTGGCCTGCCTGACCTGCCCAGAGGCCTCCTCAAGAGGGTGCTGTTGTGTAGGGATCCATAAATGTAGGGATCTGTTGATCTTACTGTGAACGGTTCAACCCTGGGGAGACGTGGTGGTAGGAATGAGAAAGATATACAAGAAGAAAAGTTGGGCTAGGTGGTCATCAGTCTGCTTGATGGACAAGACTAACTCAATGCACACACAAATGATCCTTTAGTTATACTTGTACAAAGTTTACAACCCATAACACAAGGCTACCCAGCAACCAATAGCTGGCCTGAACCAGACAGGATATTTTTCTCAACACGATGTTTTTCTCAACACTGGGGTAGCTTTCTGCTCCAGGCAGAGAAGCCCAATCGCACCTACACACACTTGGTCAATTTCCTGGCTTCTTGTGGCTCCCAACATATCCCCCCCCCTTTTTTTTTTTTTTTTTTTTTTTGTGGGACCAGGGTTCGAACTCACGACCTTGCACTTGCCCAGCAGGCACTTGTGCCTCGGAGCTATCTCCCCAGCCCCTTTATCCCCCTTTTTTATAATGTTTGATGCCAATTCAATGATTGTAGGTACCTGAATTCAATGTATCCAACCCTATATAGTCCAACAGTCTAGCATAGCTGATAATTGTCAACTGTAGTTCACTTGAGCCTTTTACAGCTTAGCATATCAGTATGACATTATTTTTACACCTCATGTATACTTTTCTTCTGGATAGTTAAGACCAAGTTAAAGAAAGACCTATATAAATATGAATATAATTTTTATTATCTGACAAGGTCAGCCCAACCTCAGAATTTATCTTTGGAACCATGTGTAGCACCTTATAGCTCTTCTGTCAATGTCAGCCATCTGAATGAGTTGCGGCCATTGCTTGACCAATTTTCGTTATATTTGGGACAGTATGAGATTAACAATAATGAGTTAGCATACACATATGCATAATTTTGTTTTTTAATTTAGTTGAATACCAAAACCACTTTTTAAGAGAAAACCAAATTGTATTTTTTTTTTGAAAGACTTTTATCTTTAAGTCAATGACTGATTTATTGTTTCTTAAGAGCCTATGGAGGTTATTGGGAGTTCCTCATTAGTGAACAAAAGGTTTGTGACACCTCTTATTTATCAATATGACTCTCAGCAATTTTTAAATCCTTTTTTTGGTAAAAGCTGAATTAATTTAAACCTTTCGATGAACTGTGTATAAACCAATTTTGACATGACTTAAACCATCTGGTAACTTCAAAAAGAGCATGTTTTTGAGCCTGTATATCTACTGTTGTAATGGCCAAAAAGAGAAAAAAAGGTAAAACAACAACAACAAAAAGGGGAACAGCTGTTTACATAATGACACACACACAAACAACAACACAGTACACACAAATGGCCATCTTTACAAAATTATGAGTGCACGCGACTATATATGTGGTCAGATTAACTTATATTCTCTATTGTAAAAATTTTTTTCTTTATAATGGTAACTAGACTAGTCATATTTTGTTATCAATGAACAGAGATCTCTTATCAGAAAATTTTTGAAAAAACAAAATCTCTCATCTCTAATATCTATGTCATATATTCAGTAAAATTTAGTTTTGTTATCATTATATATTTTACCATCTATTTAAAGTTTGCCAGTTGTTTTGATAGGCCCCAGGTTGGATCTGGCCTCCTTGTTGTTTACTTTTTTTCTGGATCTGGCTTTATGATATAGCCTAACAGCACGTTTTGGTACCCAAGTAGGTCATTTGGCATTTTCTGGAAAAAAATAAGCATACTCTCTTCCCCAGGTTAGCAGTGCACTGGGTCCCTTCCATTGTCTAGTATGGAAATTTCTCTAAAGGACTCTTTTTAGCTGCTTTATATGTATTTGATGGGATTTTTTTTTGTTGTTGTTGTATGTCTGTCTTTTATAGAACTTAAAATAGTGTCTTATACTTGAATAACATTGTTTAATTTATTCTTGAAGACCAATCATTGAACTATTATTTTGTTAGCTTGCCTGTCACTGATAATCTTTTTACTAGTTTGTAACAAACCCGTTGTACAATATTGGAAAGGTTTGTTAGGAAGTTTTTTTTTTTAGAACCTAAAGGTAGAGCTCTTAGTTTGCTGCATAGTTGTAATGTAAAGGTCAGTTGATTATTTATGCTAGCCAAGGCATCCTTTTAAACTAGCAAATCTTTTGTAATTATGAAATTGTAAAACATATTTTCTGTCTGTTTTTTTGCTATCTGTATGTTATTTTTATAATAGTCTACTGGTTTTAAACCTGTTTTAACTATTTTTTAAAACTCATTTATGGCCATAGTCTGTTGTTCCTAGCATTTCTACTAAACTCAAAGTGAAGGGAGAAGTAGGACCATAAGTACCAATAGCTTGTGTTCATTATTTTAAGATTTTAAAGGGTAGGGATTTATGAAGACCAACAATTTAGTTTTAATCTATGACTCAGAGAAATTTTTCTGAGCTGCCTTGGCCAGAATTGTGGCTTGTGGCTCTATGTAATAAATTTGTGATGCCAGTAACGCAAAGAGCCAAGGCCAAGGCCACAGGCTACTATACTCATGACCCCCCTACATAGCACCAGACACACAGGACTATAGTTGGTGGTATGTATTAACCTCTGTGGCTGGATGAGACAAACAGATCTGCAGGTGGCTGGGGAATCCCAGCTGAGTTTGTCAATGATAAGAGCATAGAAGCCTCCTGAAGCCCAGTTTGTGCCTGTATCCCTGGCAGCACTGTGCTGCTTGGAATCAGCCACCTGTGATTTAAAAGAATGTTTTCTTTTGTCTTCTAATTGAGCAAAGTTAGAAGGCTTAAGCTCTATCTGTTGTATATTTACTTTACCCATCTTGTCCCGTTTGGGACTTGATTTTAAAACAGTTCTCCACACTAAGTCCTTTATAGTAGCCTTTGAAAATAGCACAAATTTAAAAACAAACAAACAAAAAAACCCAAACATGTTTATATACATCTATATACACTTACCTATATCTATGGTTCTTGAAACTGTTTGTCCCATCGTTAATGCAATTGAATCTGTTATGCTTTTTAAAATCTTTTTTCTCTCCTTGTGCTTTGTTATATCTCTGGCCCTAGTGAGCTCATTCTGGGCCCTAGTGAGCACCTCTTGGCCCTAGTGAGCCCCTTTTGGCCTTTGTGAGGCCTTCCTGGCCCTAATGAGCCTGTCCTGGCCCTACTGAGACCCTTTCCCAAGTTTTACACCTAGTAGTCAGCGCCAATGCACCCCAGTGCGGACTACTGCTGGCTCTAACCACTCCACTTCCTCACCTTGTGCGCACTTTTTGGAAATGGTTTCTCCACCCACACTTACCTCATACTAGGGTCCCTGTTTGGGCACTAAATGTAGGGATCCATAAATGTAGGGATCCATTGATCTTACTGCGAACAGTTCAACCCTGGGGAGACATGGTGGTAGGAATGAGAAAGATATACAAGAAGAAAAGTTGGGCTAGGTGGTCATCAGTCTGCTTGATGGGCAAGACTAACTCAATGCACACACAAACGATCCTTTAGTTATACTTGTACAAAGGTTACATCCCATAACACAAGGCTACCCAGCAACCAATAGCTGGCCTGAACCAGACAGGATGTTTTTCTCAAAGCGATGTTTTTCTCAACACGGGTAGCTTTCTGCTCCAGGCAGAGAAGCCCAGTCCCACATACACATACTTGATCGATTTCCTGGCTTCCTGTGGCTCCCAAAACTGGTGGGCCTTGGCCTGTCCGCATAGCCTCGTGGCCACCTACAGAGTGTGTTAGCGGGTTTTCGCCTGGCTGCGGTTGTACCCAACGGCCTGTATTGGGCACTGGCACGCTGTGGACTGGCCAATTGGCCCAATGGCCACCTCCAGAGGTTGCCAGTGGGGCTTTGCCAGGCTGTGCCACCATGCAGCTGCTTCTAGGGCCAATCAACGGGCCTTGGCCAAGCCCACGCACCCAGCAGATACCTCTAGACTGGGCTGGTAGGCATTGGCTGGGCCACACTACCCTGCAGCCTCCTCTAGAATGCACCTGCCTACATGCCCAGCATCCACCTCCAGAGGTCACCCGCCAGCCTTGGGCAGGCCACACAGTCTCACAGACACCTTCAGAGTGTACTCGGGGCCTTGGAATGGACGTGCTACCCAGCAGCTGACTCCAGAGTTTTGCCAGCGGGATTTGGCCAGGCCTTCCCACAGAGTAGCCTTCAGAGAAGCCTTCAGAGTGTGCTGGCTGTCCTTGCCCAAGCCTCCCTGCCCTGCAGCCATCTCTAGAAGGTGATGGTGGTCCTTGGCATGGGTGCACCATCTGACAGCAGACTCAAGATACTGCCAGTGGTCCTTAGCCAGGCCCACCCAGCCAGCAAGCCCCTCCAGAGGGTTCGGGCTGGGCTTGACTGGGCTGCACTGCCCTGTGCCTGCATCCAGATAGTGCCAGCGGGCATTGGCCGGGAGCACCCGCCCAGTGGTCGTCTCCAGAGGGAGCCTGTTAATCTTGGCCTAGCCTACCCATGAAGTGGCTGCCTCCACAGGGTGCCGGCAGGCCATGGCTGGGCTGATGGGCCTATTGACCGCCTCCAGCATGAGCCTGCTGGCCTTCACCATGCCGACCCAGCAAACAGCCATTTCCAGAGTTCACCAGCGTGACTTGGAATGGTCGTGCCACCCAGCGGCTGCCTCCAGAGTGCACTGGCGGGCATTTACTGGGCCGTGCCACCCCGCAGCCACTTCCAGAGAGTGCCAGTGGGCTTTAGCTGGGCTGAACAACCCAGAGGCCTCCTCCAGAGGTCTCTGTGTGGCCTTGGATGGGCTCACCCACCCAGTAGCCCCCTCCAGAGGGTACCGGGGAGCCTTGCCCAGCCCAACCTGCCCAGTGGCCTCCTCAAGAGGGCACCTGTGGGCTTGCCAGTCTGCGCAGCCCCACAGCCACCTCCCAAGGTTTCCAGCGGGTCTTGGTGAGGCTGACACGCCCAGCGGTTGCCTTCAGAGGGCGCCCGGGAGACTTTGCCTGCCCGGCCAGACCAGTGCTCTCCTCAAGAGGTCACAGGTGGGCTTTGGCGGTCTGCATGGCCCTTCGGCCACCTCTAGAATGTGCCAGCAGGCCTTGGCCCAGTCGGCCCGCCCAGCAGCCGCCTCAAATGGGTGCCTTTGGGCCGTGGACGTGCCACGCCTCCCTGCTGCATGCTCCATAGGGCGACAGTGGTCTTTGGCTGCACCGACCCGCCTCCAGTGGGTGCTGCTGGGCCTTTGCTGGGGCGCGCTGCCCCACGCCCTCCTCCATGGGGTGCCAGTGGGCCTTGGCCAGGCTGACCCGCCAATGGGCTGCCTCTAGAATGTGCCAGCGATCATTGGCAGGGGCTTGCCGCCCCGCTGCTGCTTCCAGAATGCGCCGACGCATCTTTCATGGCCTGCGCTGCACAGCTGCCGACTCCAGAGGGTGCCTATGAGCCTTTACTGGGCTGCACCACCCCGTGGCCACCTCCAGAGGGCGCAGGCCATCTTCAGCCGGGCCGATCCGCCCAGCAGCCACTTCCTGAGAGCACTGGCGGGCCTTGGCCAGGTGGATCCACCCAGCGATCGCATCTAGAGTGGGCCCGTGGGCCTTGGCCAGGCCAACCCAACAACCGACAGCCTCCAGAGTGGGCCCACGGGCCTTGGTCGGGTGACCTGCCAAGCGAACGTCTCCGGAGTGTGGTGGCAGATTTTAACAGGCCACGCTGCCCAGTGACTGCCTCCAGAGGGCGCCGGTGTGCATTGGCCCGGCCATGCCGCCCCACAGCTGCCTCGAGAATGCTCTGGCGGGTCTTGGCTGGGACCACATGCCCAATATCCACCTCCAGATGTTGCTGGCAGGCCTTGAGCAGACTGCGTCGCCCCATGGACGCCTCCAGACTGCTATGGTGGGGCTTGGAATGGTCATGCTGCCCAGTGGCTGCTTCCACAGTTTCACCTGCAGGTCTTGGCCAGGCCAAACTGCAGAGCGTCAGCCTTCATTGTGCCCGTCTGTCCTTACCTGGGCCACTCCACCCCGTGTCTGACTCCACAAGGCGCCTTCTGTCCTTGGCCCAGATGCACCATACTGTGGCTGCTTGAGTTGTCACTGGCAGTCCTTGGCTGGGAAAACCTGCCCAGTGGTTATCTTCAGAGGGTTCAGGCGGGCCTCCAGAGGGTGCTGCTGGGCCTTTGCCAGGATCCTCTGCCCACTAGCCTCCTCCAGGGGTCACCGGTGGGCCTTGGCTGGGCTGACCCTCCAAGGGGCCGCCTCCAGAATGCACCAGCGATCATTGTCTGGGGCACATTGCCCGCTGCTGCTTCCAGAATTGGCCACTGCATCTTGCTCAGCCCTTGCCACACAGTGGCCTAATCCATAGGGGGCCTGAGGGCCTTGGCCGGACCGATCCGCCCATTGATCGCCTCCAGAGCGGGCCTGCAAGCTTTGGCAGGGCCGACCTGTCAAGCAGCCATCTCCAGAGTGTGCTGGTGGTCCTTGGCCAGGCCGACCCACCCTGCAACTGCCTCCAGAGTGTGCCGGCGGGCCTTGGTTGACCTGTGCTGCCCTGCGGCCGCCATATTTGGCGCCAGCGGGCCTTGGCCTGGTCAACCTTCCCAGTGGACACCTCCAGCGTGGGCAGTGGTCTTCGGCCAAGCTGACCCGCCCAGCAACCGCTTCCAGATGGGGCCTGCAGGCCTAGGTCAGACCGATCCGCCAAGTAGCCATCTCGAGTGGGCCTGCTGGCTTTGGCTGGATTGACCCTCAAAGTGACCATCTCCAGAGGGCGTCGGCGGAATTGGGCAGGCTGTGCCTTCCAGGGACCGCCTCCAGAGAGCGGCGTAGTGACTTGGAAAGGGCGCAATGCTGTGCAGTTGCCTCCAGATATCACTGGCGTGACTTGGAATGGCCCCACCACCCAGTTACGCCTGCACAGGTTGCCGGTGGGCCTTGAGCAGGCTGCGCCACCCCACAAAAACCTCTAGATTGCGCTGGTGGGCCTTGGATTGACTGTGCCGCACAGCGGCCACCACCACAGGGTGCCGTCGGGCCTTCGCCTTGCTGCGCTGCCACGTGGCCACCTCCAGAGTGTGCTGGCAGGTATTTGCCGGGCCACGCCACCCCACAGCTGCCTCCAGAGTTTGTCGGGGTGTCTTGGCTGGGACGAAATGCCCAGCATTCATCTACAGAGGGTGACAGCGGGCATTGGCCGGTCTGTGCAGCCCCGCAGCCACCTCCAGTGGGCGCCAGCTGGCCTTGGAGAAGCTGATCCCCCCCAGCAACCACCTCCAGTGTGTGCCAGAGGGCCTTGGCTGCGCCGACCTGCCAATTGGTTACCCTCAGAGGGCGCCAGCAGTCCTTGGCCAGGCCGACCCATCCAGCAGACGCCTCCAGAAGGTGCCAGTAGGGTTTGGCCAGGCCAGGCAGCCCCACAGAGGCCTAAGGGCACTGGCAGGCATTGGAATGTCTGTGCCACACAGTAGCCGCCTCCAGAGGTTCACGGGGGGGCCTCAACCAGGCCAACCCACAGAGTGGCAGCCTCCACTGGGGGCTAGTGGGCCTTACCCCGCCCATGTCGCCACATGACCACCTCTAGTTTGTTCTGGCTGGCACTGGATGAGCCATACTGCTAGTAAGCAGCCTCCAGACTGCACTAGTGGGTCTTGGCCAGGCGGACACTCAGTGTCCGCTTCCAGAGGTTGCCAACAGGCGTTGGAAAGGCTATGCCACCAAGAGGACACTTCCAGAGTGCACCAGCATGCACAGGCTGGGCCACGCCACCACACAGTCACCTAAGTGGGTGCCGGCGGGTCTTGGCTGGGCCAACACACTCAGCAGCCACCTCCAGAGGGGACCATTGGACCAGTGCTGGGTCGTGCTGCCCAGCGGTAGCCTCCAGAGGGCTCTGGAAGGCCTTGGCTGAGCCCACCCACCCTGCAGACACCTCCAGAGGGCCCTGGTGGTCCTTGGCCTATCTAGTGGACGCCTCAAGGTGTTGGCTGCCCTTGGCCAGGCTGCGCCAATCCACAGATGCCTTGAGGGTGTTTGGAATGGCCACGCTGCCCAGTGGCTGCCTCCAGAGGTTCGCCAGCAGGCCTTGGCTGGACCAACTCCCAGAGTGGCAGCCGTGACTGGGCTGGAGGCCACACGTCTGCCTCCAGTTTGTGCCAGCGGGCACTGACTGAGCAGCACCACCAGGCAGCCACCTCCAGACAGCACCGCAGGATCTTGTCTGGGACAACACTCTCAGTGTCTGCCTCCAGAGGTTGCTGATGGGCCTTGGAATGGCCGCGCCACCCAGCAGCTGATGCCTGTGTTTCGCCGGTGGGCCTGGGCTGGGCCTTCCTGCAGAGTGGAAGCCTCCAGAATGCTTCGGCAGTCTTTACCCAGGCCGTACTGCCACGTAGTCCACTCGAAAGGGCATCAGTGTTCCTTGGCAGAGGCATGCTACCTCGCGGTATTTTGGACCTGGCTCCAGGGATCCTTGGCCAGGCCCACTTGCCCAGTGGCCACCTCGAGAGGGTTCAGGTGGGCCTTGGATTGGCCATGCTGTACTATAGCCGACTCCAGCTGGCGCTGGCGGTCCTTGGCTGGATTGCTCCACCCCGCAGCTGCCACCCAAGTGTGCCAGTGGGCCTGGGCCATGGCGACCTGCCCAGCTGCAGCCTCCCGAAAGCACCAGTGGGCCTTGACCAGGCTATCCCACACCGTGGACTTCTCTAGTGGGTACTGGGGGGCCTTGGAATCCCTCACCACCCAGTGGCCACTTCCAGAGGGCACTGGCAGGGCTTGGCTGTGCCACGCTGCTCCTCAGCGGCTTCGAGAGGGTGCTGGTGGGCCTTGGCCAGGCTGCCCCGCACTGTGGATGCCTCCTGAGGGCGGAAGTGGACTTGGACAGGTTCTTGGCCGGGCTGACACACCCAACAGCCCCATCCAGAGGGCGCCAGGGAGCCTTGGCCAACCCGACCTACCCAGTGGCCTTCTCAAGAGGGTGCTGGTGGGCTTGGCTGGTGCGCGCAGCCCCGTGGCCACTTCCAGAGGGAGCTGGAGGGCCTGGGTGTCCTAACCAGCCCAGTGGCCCCCTCCAGAGGGCTCCAGGGAGCCTTGGACAGCCCGACCCGCCCAGCGCCATCCTCAAGAGGGCGCTGGTGGTCTTGGACGGTGCGAGCAGCCCCGTGGCTGCCTCCAGAGTGCACTGGCGTGCCTTGGAATGAATGTGCCACCCAGTGGCTGCCTTCAGAGTGCACTGGTGGGCATTGGCCAGGCTGTGCCTCCCCACAGCTGCCTCCAGAGGGTGCCTGGAGCTCGTCTCTGGGCTGACATGCCCAGTGTCCTCCTCCAGAGGGCCTAGGCATGCGCTACCTGGCTGCTCCACCCCACAGCCACTTCCTGAGGGTGCTGGTGGGTCTTGGATGGGCCAACCCACCAAGCAGCCGCCTGCAGAAGGTGCAGACGATCATTGACTGGGGTGTACAGCCCCGCTGCCTCCTCCAGAGTGTGCTGCCCGGTCTTGGTCTGTCCACGCAGCCCCGTGGCTGCCTCCTAAAAGCTCCTGTGGGCCTTTGAGAGGCCGCGGTAGCATGCAACCACCTGCATCCAGCACCAGTGGGCATTGGCCAGGCGGACTGGCCCAGTGGCTCCTGTCAAAGGGTGCCCGCGGGGCTTGGCTATGGCCCGCTGCCATGCATCCACCTCCAGGGTGCACTGGCGGTCCTTAGCTGAGACCACCCGCCCAGCAGATGCCTCTAGAGGGCACTGCCAGGCCTTTGCTGGGCCATGCCGCCCCATGGCCTCCTCCAGGGAGCACCGCTGGGCCTTGGCCAGGCCGACCTGCCAAGGGGCCACCTCCAGAATACACCAGCAATCATTGGCCAGGATGCGCTGCTGCGCTGCCGCTTCCTTAGTGCATCAACAGGTCTTCCACGGCCCATGATGCTCAGCGGCTGACTCCAGAGTGGGCCCACTGGCCTTGGCCAGGCCGACCCACCAAGCGGCCATCTCCAGAACACCCTGGCAATCATTGACTGGGGTGTGCCACCCCTTGCTGCTTCCAGAGTGTGCCATAGTGTCTTGCATGGCCAGTGTTGCTCAGCAGCCAACTCCAGAGGGGGTCTGCGGGCCTTGGCCGGACCCCCCACCCCTCGGCCACATCCACATGGCACCAGCAGGCCCCGGCTGGACCGTCCTGCCCAGCAGGTGCCTCCCGAGGGCGCCGGTGAGCCTTGGCCGGTCCGATCAGCCCAGTGACCAGAGTGGGCCTGTGGGCCTTGGCCGGGCCGAAGCACCAAGCAGCCGCCTCCAGTGAGCGCCAGCGGGCTTTGACCGGGTTGACACGCTCAGTACATGACTCCAGAGGGTGCTGATGGGTCTTGGCAGGCCCCCATCGCCACACAGCCACCATATTTGGTGCCCATGGGCCTTGGCCTTGCCGACCTGCCCTTTGGCTGCCTCGACAGTGGCCCAGTGGTCCTTGGCCATGCCGACCCACCCAGCATCCGCCTCCAGAGGGGGCTAGTGGGCCTTGGTTGGGCCGACCCTCTAAGCAGCCGCCTCTACAGCACTCCAGTGGAACTTGATGGAGCTGACCCGCCAAGCGACTGCCTCCAGAGTGAGCCCTCTGGCCTTGGACAGGCTGAACCGCCAAGTGGCCATCTCTAGAGGGCGGTGGCAGCCTTGGGCAGGCCGCGCTGCCCAGAGACCGCTTCCAGAGAGCACTGGCATGACTTAGAATGGCCCAGCCACCCAGCGGCTGCCTCTAGAGGGCACCAGCAGGCATTGGCTGGGCCGCACCACACTGCAGCCTCCTGAGAATGCGCTGGTGGGTCTTGGCCAGGCCGACACGCCAAGCATCCACATGTAGAGGTCACCCATGAGCCTTGGGCAGGCCAACCCACCCGACAGATGCCTCCAGAGTGTGCTGGCATGCCTTGGATTGGCTGTGATGAACAGCAGCCAACTCCAGAGGGCGCTAGATGGCCTTGGCTATGCTCACTGCCCCACAGCCACCTCCAGATGACCCCGATGTATTTTGGCTAGGGTGTGCTGCCCCACTGCCACCTCCAGACTGTGCCTGTGGGTCTTGTCCTGGCCAATCTGCCCAGAGGCCTCCTCCCGAGGGCATCAGCGTGCCTTGGCTGGGCCGCACCTCCCCAAGGCCGCTTCCAGAATGTGCCGGCGGGACTTGGCTGGGCCATGGTGGTATGCAACCAACGGCATTTGGTGCCCAGGGGCTTTGGACAGAGCGTGCCACCCCCCAGCTGCCTTTAGTGTTTGCCGGCGCGCTTTTCAATGGCTGCACCACACATTGGCCATCTCCAGAGTGTTCTGGCAAGCATTGGCCAGCGGGCCTAGCCAGGCCAATCCACACAAAGGAGTGCACTAGCGCTCCTATTTCAGGCCGTGCTGCTACATGGCCGAACCCACAGGGTGCCGGCTGTTCTTGGCCCAGGCAAGCCATCTCCTGGCCACCTCAAGTTGGTGCCGGTGGTCTGTAGCAAGGCCCACCTGCCCAGTGGATGCCTCTAGAGTGTTCAGGCATGTCTTGGCTGGGCCACGCCTCCCTGCAGTTACCTCCAGTGGGGGCTAGCGTGCATTAGCCTGGGTGACCTGTCTAGTGGCCACTACCAGAGGGCACCGGTAGGCCTTAGCCCTGCCACATTGCCACACGGCCACCTCCAGTGGGAGCCGGCTGGCTTCAGCCATGCTTCGCCACACCACAATAGCTTCAAGAGGGTGTTGGTGGGCATTGGCCAGGTGGTGCTGCCATGTGTCCTCCTCCAATGTGCGCTGGCGAGCTTTGGCCCAGCTGACCCACTTAATGGCCACTTCCAGATGGTGCTGGTGGGTCTAGGCTGACCCATGCCACCACGGGGCTGCCTCCAGATATTGCTGGCATGCCTTGGAATGCTGCACCACCCATCGGCCTCCACCAGATTGTGCTGTCGAGCACTGGTTGGGCCACGCTGCAGCCACCACCAGAGTGTGCTGGCATGCCATGGCCAGGTCAACCAGCCCAGTAGCCACCTCCAGAGAGCACCGGTGGGCCTTGGTTGGGCCAACCTGCCAAATGACTGCCTCCAGAGTGGGCCTGCTGGCCTTGGCCTTACCAACATGACAAGCAGCCTTCTCCAGAGATTTCCAGCATTCCTTAGAATAGCTGAGCCATCCAGCGGATGCCTCCACAGTGTACTGGAGGGCATTTGACAAGCTGTGCCACCCCGCTGCCACCTCCAGAGTGAGGCAGTGGGCTTGGACAGTCCACACAGCTCTGCTACCGCATCAAGAGTGCACTCACAGGCCTTGGCCTGGCTGTCCTGCCCAGCTGCTGCATCAAGATTGTGCCTTTAGTCAGGGAATGGGCTGCGCCGCCCCACAGCAGGCTCCAGAGGGCACCAGCAGTACTTAGCCAGGCCAACCTGCCCAGTGGCCGCCTCCAGAGGGCACTGGCCAGCCATGGCCAGGCCCTGCCGCACCGCAGCCTACTCCAGGGGATGCTAGTGGGCCATGGCTGGCCAACCCACCAAGCCACCCCATCCAGAAGGCACCGGGAATCATTGGCAGGGGTGCGCAGCCCCGTTGCCACCTCCAGAGTGCGCCACTGGGTCTTGATCTGCTAGTGCCACACAGCGGCCGACTACAGAGGGTGCCAGTGGGCCTTGGCCAGGCCACGCCACCCTGCGTCCACTCCAGAATGTGCCGGCAGGCAATTGCCAAACTGTGATGCCATGCAACCACCTCCAGGGTGTGCTGGTGGAACTTGGCCGAGCACACCTGCCCAGCAGACATCTCTAGAGGGCGCTGGCGGCCTTTGCCAGGCCCCAGTGTACCAGCGGGCATTGACCTGGCTGCACCACCCCCCACCGCCTCCAGAGGGTACCCACGGGTCATCGCCGTGCCAACACACCCGGTGTCCTCCTCTAGAGGGTGCTGGCATGCATTGGCTGGCTGTGCTGCGCTGCAGCCACTTCCAGAGTGCGCTGATGGGACTTTGCCATGCTGACTCCCCGCAGCGGCTGCCTCCACAGTGCACTGTGGGGCCTTGGTCGTGCCAACCTCCCCAGCGGCACCCTCCAGAGGGGGCTGGGGAGCACTGGCCGGCCCCAACCACGCGCTGTTGGGCCTTGGCCAGTCTGTGCAGCCCCGTGACCACCTCCAGAGTGCTCCACCGGGCCTTTGCCGGGCCACAATGGCATGCAACCACCTGCATCAGTCACTGGCAGGCATTGGCCAGGCAGACTGGCCCAGTGGCCGGCTCCAGAGGGTGCCACTGGGGCTTTGCTGGGGCACACCCTCAGGTAGCCACCTCCAGAGGGCGCCAGCAGGTCTTGGCCAGACCATGCTGCCCCATGGATGCCTCCAGAGTTTCCCCAGCAGGCCTTGGCCAGGTTCTCCCGCAGAGCTCAGGCCTCCTGAGTGTGTCGGTCGACCTTGCCTCGGTCGCTCCACCATGCAGCCCACTCCAGAGGGAGCTAGTGGTCCTTAGTGGAGGTACACTGCCACACGGAAGACTTGAGGTGATGCTGGCGGTTCTTAGCCATGTCCACCCACCCAGCGGCCGCTTCCAAAGGGCGCCTTTGGGCTGGGAACGGGCCACACTACTCCACAGCATGCTCTATAGGTGGCCGGTGGGCACGCTGCCCCACTGCCGCTTCCAGAGTGCACTGCCGAGTCTTGCATGGTCTGTCACAGACAGCGGCTGACACCAGAGGGGGACCTCTGGTCTTGGCCAGGCTGACCTGCCCAGCATCCATCTATAGAGATTGCTGACATGCCTTGGAATGGCCACGCCACCCACTAGCTGCTTCCAGAGTGCACTGGTGGGCATTTGCCTGGCTAGGTCGTCCTGCAGCTGCCTCCAAAGTGGGTCTTGGCTGGAACCTCTCGCCCAGCAGCTGCTGCCCAAGGGCGCCTTGGGGCTGGGGCTGGGTCACCCCCTCTCCCCGGCAGCATGCTCCAGAGGGCGGTGGCAGGTCTTGGCCAGACTGAAACGCCCAGGGGTTTCCTCCAGATGTCACCGGGAGCCCTTGGGCAGGCCACGCCGATGCACGGATGCCTCCAGAGAATGCTGTCGGGCCTTGGAATGGCCATGACACATAGCAGCCCACTCCAGAGTTTTGCTTGGGGGACTTGGCCGGGCCTTCCCACAGAGCGGAAGCCTCCAGAATGCACCAACTGTCGTTGCCCGGGCCACAATGCCTTGCGGCTGACACCAGAAGGCAACAGTGGTCCTTGGCATGGGCGCGCCACCTCACCACAGCCTCGAGGTAGCTCCGGTGATACTTGACCTTGCTCACCTGCCCAGCGGCCTCCACCGAAGTGTTCAGGTGGGCCTTGGCCAGGCCGAGCCGAATGCTGCCACCTCCAGAGTTTCCCGGCCGGCCTTGGCCTGGCTAACACACCCAGCAGCCGCCACCTGAGAGAGCCTGAGGGCCTTGGCCTGGATGACCTGCAAAGTAGATGCCTCCAGGAGGCACTGCCAGGACTTGGCCAGGCTGACCCTCCAAATGACCTCTTCTAGAGTGGGACTGCTGGCCGTAGCCAGACCGACCCCCCAAGCACCGTCTCCAGAGGGGGCCTATGGGCCTTGGCTGGGCTGATCCGCCAAGTGGCTGTCTCCAGAGGGCACCAGCGGTCCTTGGTCGGGCCAACCCACCCTGCAACCTCCTTGAAAGTGGGCCTGCGGGTCTTGGTAGGCCGAACTCCCAAGTAGCCATCTCCAGAGTGTGCTGGCAGGACTTGGCTTTTCCGACCTGCCCACCGCCTCCAGAGATTGCCGGCGTGCCTTGGAATAGCCCCACCACCAGGCAGCTGCCTCCAGAGTGCGCTGGCATGAGTTTGAATGGCCCCACCACCCAGAGGCCGCCTCAGAATGCGTGGGCGGGTCTTGGCCGGGATAGCACCCCCAGCTTCTGCCTCCAGAGGTTGCCGGCAGGCCTTGGGCAGGCTGTGCTGCCCCACGGATACCTCCAGACTGCACTAGCAGGGCTTGGAATGGCTGTGCCGCCCAGCGACCTCGAGTTGGCATTAGTGGTCCATGTTCGGGACCATCCACCCAGCGGTTGCCTCCAGAGTTCCGGTGGTCATTGACCAGTCCGTGCAGAGCAGGGGCTGCATCCAGAGGGCACTGGCGGGCTTTGGTGCCACTGGCCCACCCAATAGCCGCCTCCAGATGGGGTTGGCGGGCCTAGCCCTGGCTGCGCCACCATGCAGCCACCTCTAGAGGGCACCGGCGGGCCATGGCCAGGCCGTGCCACCCCGAAGCCGCTTCCAGAGCGTGCCAGCAGGCCTTAGCTGGGCCAATCCACTCAGAGGCCACCTCCAGAAGGCTCTGTGGGCCCTTGGACAGGCTCACCCACCCAACGGCCCCCTCCAGAGGGCGCCGGGGAGCCTTGGAATGCCATGCCACCCAGTGGCAGCTTCCAGAGGGCGCCGGCGGATCTTAACCATGTTGCCCCTCAGCCGCCTCTACAGGGTGTCGGCATGTCTTACCTGGGCCATCCTGCCCCGCTGCAGCCTCCAGAGTGTGCCGCTGGATCTTGGACGGCTCGCGCCACACAGTGGCTTGCTTACTTGAGAGGGAGCCCATAGGCATTCGCCGGGCCAAGCCTCCCCACGGTCACCTCCAGAGTGCGCTGGTGGTTCTTGGCCTGACTGACCTGCCCAGCGGCCACCTCCAGAGGATGTCGGCATGTCTTGGCTGGTCTGCAACGTCCCGAGGCCGCTTCCAGAAGGTGACAGCAGGATTTGTCGGGCCCACCCGCCTGCAGCCACCTCCAGAGAGTGCCGGCAGGTCTTGGTGAGGCTGACCCGCCATGTAGCCGTGTCCAGATATAGCCAGCGTGCCTTGCCCAAGCCCACCCTCCCCACTGATGTCTCCAGAGGGTGCCATCGGGACTTGGCCAGGCTCTGCCACACCACAGATGCCTCCAGAGTGTGCTGGGGTGCCTTGGAAGGTCGGTGCCTCCCAGCTTCAGCCTCTGGGGATGGTGGTGGTGGGTCTTACTTGGCCTGCGCTGCCACTCAGCCACCTCCAGTTTGTACTGGTGGGCACAGACACTGGCTGAGCCGTGTCACCAGCCAGCCACCTCCAGAGAGTGCCAGTGGGTCTTCGCCAGGCCGACACTATCAGCTGCCACCTCCAGAGTTAGCCAGCAGGCACAGGCCAGTCCGTGCTGCCACGCAGCTGCCTCCAGAGGGCGCCATTGGGCCAGTGCTGGTCTGTGCCGCCCCAAGGCAGCCTCCAGAGTGCGCCGGCAGGCCTTGGTCGTGCTGTGGTGGCACACAGCTGCCTCCAGTGGGTGCCGGCGGGGCTTGGTGAGGCTGAGCCACCCAGCGACCGCTTCCAGAGTGGGCCAGCTAGCCATTCCGACCTGCTAAGCGGCTGTCTCCAGAGGGCACCGCAAACTTGGACAGGCCGCGCTGCCCCGCAGGCACCTCCAAAAGTTGCTGGCTTGCCTTGGAGTAGCCGCGCCACCCATCGGCCACCTTGAGAATGTGCTGGCAGGCATTTACCGGGCTATGCCACCCCGCAACTGCCTCCAGAGTGCGCCAGCTGGTCTTGGCTGGTACCACACTCCCAGTGGCCGCCTCCAAAGTGCGCAATGAGGCCTTAGCCTGGCCAACCCACCCAGCGGCCCCCTGGAGAAGGTACCAGGGAGCCTTGGCTGGCCCGATCCACACAGTGGCTTCCTCCAGAGGGCGCTGGCAGGTCTTGGCCATGCCATGCCCCCGCTTGGCCGCCATATTTGGAGCCGGTAGAACTTGGCCTGGCTGACCAGCCCAGCGCGTGCCTCCAGAGTGGGCCAGTGCTTCTTGGCCAGGCACATCTGCCCAGCTACTGTCATCAGAGGGTGCTGGCGGGTATTGCCTGGGCGGTGCTGGCCAGCAGCCACATCCAGAGTGGCCAGTGGGCCTTGGCCTGTCTGCGCCACCCCATGGCCTCCTCCAGAGGGCGCAGGTGGGCCTTAGACGGGCTAAACCTCCCAGCGGCCTCAGCAAGAGGGTGCTGATGGGTCTTGGCCAGGGCGACCGCAGGCCTTCACCGGTTCGCGGTGGCACGCAGCCACATCCAGTGGGTGCTGGCAGGCTGTGGCTGGGCCGACCTGCCAAGCAGACACCTCTAGAGGGCACCAGCAGGCCATTAGCAGGCCGCGCCGCCCCATGGACACCTCAAGCTTGCATTGGCGGGTCATGGAATGGCCGTCCCACACAGCCGCCAACTCTAAAGTTTTGCCAGTGGGCCTTGGCTGGACCCTCCCACAGAGCAGAAGCCTCCAGAGTACACCAGTGGAGCTTGCCCACGCTGTGCCACACTGCAGCCAACTGCAGAGGGCACCGGCGGTCCTAGGTGGGGGCGCGTCGCTTCACAGCAGCCATGATGTACCCCGGCGGTCCTTGGCCAGACACACTGGCCCAGTGGCCACGTCCAGAGCTTTTGGGTGGGACTTGGCCAGGCCACGTGGCCCCTTGGCCACCTTTAGGGGGAACTGGAGGGCCTTGGTGGGGCCAACCCATCCAGTGGCCAAGTGTAGAGGGCGCCTGTGGGCCTTAGCCTGACCGCGCCACTCTGCAGATGCCTACAGTGTGTGCTGGCGGGACTTGGAATTACCTCACTGACCAGCGGCTGTCTCTAGAGGTTCGCTGGTGGGCTTTGGCCTGGTTCACCCACAGAATGGCAGCCTCGAGAGGGCACCAGTGGGCCTTACCTGGCCTACTCGGCTACGTGGCTACTTCCAGTTTTTGCCAGCAGGCACTGATTGGGCTGTGCCTCCATGCAGCCACCAGTAGAGGGCACCGGCAGGCCTTGGCCTTGCCACATGGCACCACAGCTCCCTCCAAAGGGCAACGGTGTGTCTTGGCTGGGCCACAGTGTCCTGTTGCCGCTACCAGGTTGTGCGCTGGGTCTTAGATCTCACAGCGGCCTACTCGCGAGGGCGCCCACTGGCCTTCGCCGCGCCGCGCCTCCATGTGGCTGCTTCTAGAGTGTGCTGGTGGGTCTTAGCCTGGCCGACCTGCCCAGTGGCTGCCGCCAGAGCGTGCCAGCTGACTTTGGCCAGGCCATGCCACCATGCATCCTCTTCCAGGGGTTGCCGGTGGCCTTGGCGGTTCCCACCCCCCCAGCAGACCACTCAAGAGGGCACCGGCAGGTCTTGGTCAAGCCGTGCTGCTCTGCAGATGCCTCCAGAGTGCGCTGGTGGGCCTTGGAATGACCACGCCACCCAGTGGACGACTCCTGAGTTTTATTGACGGTCCTTGGCCGGGCCTTCCCACAGAGCAAAAGGCTCCAGAATGGCCCAGCAGTCTTTGCTCAGGCTGCGTCGCCTGGCGGCTGACTCCAGAATGCGCAGGCAGTACTTGGGGGGGGGGTACACTGCCTCACGGTAGCCTCGACCTTGCTCCAACGGTCATTGGCCAGGCCCACCCGCACAGTGGCCACCTCCAGAGTTTGAGTTGGCCGTGGCCCTGCAGTGTGGCCCTGTGACTCCCCCCCCAGGGGGCATCAGCAGGCCTTGGCCCAGCCACCTCACCCTGCTGATGCCTCCAGAGGGTGCTGGTGGGCCTTGGAATGCTGCATCGCCCAGCGGCTGCTTCCAGAGGGTGCTGGCATGACTTGGCCTGTGCCGCGCAGCTCCACAGCAACATCTAGAGGGCATATCCATGTCTTGGCTGGGACGTGACGTCCTGCTGCCGCCTACAGAGTGTGCCACTGGGTATTGCACGGCCTGCAACACTCAGTGGCCTACTCCAGAGTGTGCCCACAGGCCATCGCCGGCTGAGCTTCCTTGTGACCGCCTCCAGAGTGTGCCGGTGGGTCTTGGCCCGGCCGACCTGCCCTGCGATCGCCTCCAGAGAGCGCTGGAGGGCCTTGGCCGGTCACCAAGCTACACAGCTGCCTCCAGTGCATGTGGGCGGAACTTGACCTGGCCGAACCTCCAGAGGGAAGTGGGGAGCCTTTGCTGGCCAGAACCGCCCAGCAGCAGAGGTATTCCTTCTGTGCCATTGATTCCAGTGGGAAGTCAGGTGGTAGAGATACCTTTAACTCTCATTCCTTAGGCACAGCATAGAAATTCTGCTCATTGCTTTCTGTTTCTAAGCATGAGTTGTTACAGCAGTGAAGACAGCTAAGCTCCACAACATCTGGGAAGGTTGGCACTCCAAAGCAGTTTTTCCCATAGAGCAAAAGACACAACTCTGTAAAAATTCACTTTAAATACAGGTGTAATTTGCAGAGTTCCAGCATCCCAAGAGTGTCAAGGCATGCAGTTTGGTGAGAGAACGCAATAGTGAAGTTGGTAGCTTACAACCTATTTGTACGTCATGATAGAGGGATTCTTCCCATGACATTCATTTCTATGGAATAATGCAGTAGAGAAATTTTCAAAACTCTCATTCCCTGGGCAAAGTATAGAGATTCTGGTCAGTGCTTTCTGTTTCTAATCACAAGTTCTTACTTCACAGAAGCCAGCAAACCCCCACGATGTTTGGGAAGCTGGGCACTACAAAGCCATTTTTCCCATAGAGGAAAATGTACAACTCTGGCTAAAAAGTCACTTTTGATATGAATAGCAATCATAGTAGCATATCTCATAAGGACTCCGCTCAGTGCTTTCTGTTTCTAAGCATGAGTTCTTATTGCAGAGAAGCCAGCATAGCTCCACAATGTCTGGGAAGCTGGACACACTAAAGCCTTTTCACCCGTATAACAAAGTATCTCAAAGTGTGAAAACATACCATTTGGTGAGAGAATGCATTAGTGAATTTGGTGGCCTTTTGCCTATTTGTATGCCGAGGCAGTAGAGGTATTCTTTCCGTGCCATTCATTCCTAAGGGAAATCAGGTCATAGAGATACTTTTAAAACTCTTATTCCTTACAGACAGCATAGAGATTCTGCCAGGTGCTTTCTGTTTGTAAGCTCGAGTTCTTACTGCAGAGAAGTCAGGTTAGCTCAACAATGTCTGCGTAGCAGGGCACACTAAAGCCATTTCTCCCATACAGCAGCTTGCCTCGACCATGTATGGGAAGCTGGATACACTAAAGCTGTTTCTCCCATACAGCAAAACTCACTACCCTGCTAAAAATTAACTTTTGATATGAATGTAATTCACAGAGCTCCAGTATCCCAAGAGTGTCAAGACATACTATTTGGAAAGAGAACACATTTGTGAAACTGGTGGCTTCTCATCTATTTGTGTGCCGAGACGGCACAGGTATTCCTCCTGTGCCATTCATTCCTATGGGAAGTCAGGTCGTAGATAAAAGTCTCATTCCCTAGGGACAGTATAGTGATTCTCCTTGGTGTCTTCTGTTTGTAAGCATGAGTTCTTACAGTAGAGAAACAAGCATAGCACCACAACTTCTGGGAAAATGGGCAGACTAAAGCCATTTCTCCCATACTGCAGTGTAGCTAATAGAGCTTCTGCTTGGTGCTTTTTGTTTCCAATTCTGAGTTCTTAGTGCTGAGAAGCCAACATAGCTGCACAAATTCTGAGAAGCTGGACACAGGAAGCTGTTACTCCCATAGCTCATAGAGCTATTCAGATGTAAATCTTAGTGCTCCAGTATTCCCAGAATGTCAAAGCATGCAGTTGGGTGAGAAAGTGTATTTGTGAAGTTGGGGGTTCCTCACCTATTTGTATGCCAAAAGGGCAGATGGATTCTTCCCATGCCATCTATTCCTACAGGAACTAAGGCTGAAGAGATACTTGTAAAATTCTCATTCTCTAGGCATAGTACATAGATCCTACTCGGTGCTTTCTGTTTGTAAGAGCGAGTTTTCACTGTACAGAAGCCAGGTCATCTCCACAACGTCTGGGAAACTGGGCACCCCAAAGTCACTTTTGACACGGATGTAATTCGTAGAGTGGCAAAGAATGCAGTTTGATGAGAAGACACATTTGTGAAGGTGGTGAATTTCCACCTATTTGTAGGCAGAAACAGCAGAGAGCCTCTTCCCATGCCATTCAATTTAATGGGAACTAAGGTGGTAGAGATACATGTAGAACTCTCAATCCCTATTCACAGCACAAAGTTTTTGATCGTTGTTTTCTGTTTAAAAGCGCAAGTTGTTACTGCATAGAGTCCAGGTAAGCTCGAAAACATCTGGGAAGCTGGGCACAACAAAGCTGTTACTCCCAAGCAGCAAAAGGCACAACTCTGGCCCCAAAGGCACTTCGAATATAAGTGAAATCACAGAGTTCCAGTATCCCAAGAGTGTCAAGGCATGCCGTTTGGAGAGAGGACGTACTGGTGAAGTTGGTGGCTTCTCAACTATTTGTATGCCAAAATGCCAGACATATTCTTCCCATACCATTCATTCCTATAGGAAGCCAGGTGGTAGAGATTCCTTTAAAACTCTCATTCCCTAGTACAGCATAGAGATGCTGCTTAGTGCTTTCTGTTTGTAAGCAAGAGTCCTTACCAGCAGTGAGGCCAGCTACGCTCCACAATGTCTGGGCAGCTGAGCATACCAAAAGCATTTCTACCACAGAGCAAAATGGACAACTTGGACTAAAAAGTCATTTTTGATACAGATGTAATTCTTAAAGCTCCAGTACTACAAGTGTCAAAGCACACAGGTTGGTGAGAAAACACATTAGTGAAGTAGAAGGCTCCTCACCTATTTGTTCGCCAAAGAAGCAGATGGATTCTTCCTGTGCCATTCATTCCTTAGGGAACAATGGTGGTAGATATATATGCAAGGCTCTCATTCCTTAGGCACAGCAAATAGCTTCTGCTCCTTGCTGTCTTTTGCAAACACGAATTCTTACTGCAGATAAGCCAGCTAATCTCCACAGCATCTGCGAAGCTGTACACCAAAACAGTTTCTCCCATAGAGCCAAATGCACAAATCTGGCTAAAAAGCCACTTTTGGTTGGATGTAATTCTCAGAGCTCGAGCGTCCTCAGAGTGTCGAAACATGCAACTGCAGGGAGAAATCTCATTTATGAAGTTAAAGGTTCCGCACCTATATGTATACCAATAGGGCAGAGGGATTCTTCCCATTCCATTCATTCCTATGGGAACTAAGGTTGTAGAGATAGATTCTTGTAAAACTCTCATTCCATAGGCATTCTGCTCAGTAAGTTCCATTAGTTAAGCGCGAGTTCTTACTCCAGCTAAGCCAGCTAAGCTCCACATCATATGGAATGCTGGGTACACAAGGCTGGTTCTGCCATACAGCAAAATGCACAGTTCTGATTAAAAGATACTTACGGTAGGGATGTAATTCTCAGAGATCCAGTACCCCAGCGTGTCAAAAAATGTAGTTAAGTCAGAGCATGCATTTGTGATTTTGAGGGCTACCAACCTAATTCTATGCCTACAGGGCAGAGTGATTCTTCCAAAGCCATTCATTTCTATGGGACCTAAGGCAGTACGTATACATGTAACACTTGCATTCTCTAGGCACAGCACAGAGATTCGTCTTGGAGCTTTCTGAGTGGAAGCGTGAGTCCTTACTGCAGGTAAGCCAGGTAAGCTCCACAGCATCTGGGAAGCTGGGTACATCAAAGCCAGCTCTCCCATATAGCAAAATCCAGAGTTTTGTTTAAAAAGTCACTTTGGTAGTGATGTAACTTGCAGAGCTGCAGTATCCCTAGAGTGTCGAAGCATGTAGTTAGGTGAGAGGACGCATTTGGAAAATTGGGGGCTTCTGACCTACTTCTAAGCCTACAGAGCAGTGTTTCTTCCGAAGCCATTTAATCCTAGGGGAGTTAATGCATTAGGTTTGCTTGTAACACTCGCATTCTGTAGTGAGAACACAGAGATTCTGCTCGGTGTTTCTTGTTTTTATGCTTGAGTTCTTACTGCAGAGAAGCCCGATAAGCTCCACAGCTTCTGGGAAGCTTGGTACACCAAAGCCGGTTCTCTGACACAGCAAAATGCACAGTTCGGGCTCAAAAGTTACTTTTTGTAGGGATATATTTCGCCGAGCTCCAGTGTCTACAGACTTTCAGAGTGTTCAGTTAGGTGACAGAATGCATTTGTGAAGTAGGGGGCTACACCCGTGCGTGTATGCCTTCAGGACAGAATGATTCTTCCAAAGCTATTCATTCCTATGGGAAGTAAGGCAGAAGGTATACTTGTAACACTCCGCTCTGTGCTTTGTGCTCTGTGCTTTCTGTTTGTGAGTATGAGTTCTTACTGCACCTCAGTCAGCTAAACTCCACAGCAGCTGGGAAGCTGGTTACACCAAAGCAGGTTATCCCATAGCACAAAATGCAGTTAAAAAGTCACTTTTGATAGGTATATAATTGTAAGATATCCAGTGTCTCCAGCGTGTCCAAACATACAGTTAGTTGAAAGAATGAATTTGTGAATTGGGGGCCACCCACATGCTTGCCTGCCTTCAGGGCAGAGTGGTTCTTCCATAGCTATTCATTCTTGTGAATAGTAAAGCAGTAGGTATACATGCAATACTCTCAATCTCTAGGCACGGCACAGACATTTCTTTCGGTGCTTTGTTTTTGTAACCGTGAGTTTTTTGAGTTTTTCCTGCACGTAAGTCAGCTAAGCTCCCCAGCAGCTGGGAAGCTGGTTACACCACAGCCGGTATTACCATACATCAAAACGCAGTGCTCTAGGTAAAAATTCACTTTTAGTAGGTACGGTGTGATTCGCAGACATTAAGTATCTACAGAGTGTCGAAGCATGCAGTTTGTTGAGAGAATGCACTTTTGAAGTTGAGGTTAACCCACTTAGTTTTGTGCCTTCAGGGCAGAATGATTCTACCAAAACAATTCCTTCCTATGGGAGCTAGAGCAGTACGTACAATTGGAACAATCTCATTCTATAGGCACAGCACAGAGATTCGCTCAGTGCTTTCTGCTTGTAAGCATGAGTTTTACAGCAGGTAAGCCAGCTAACCTCCACAGCAGTTGGGAAGATGGTTACACCAAAGCAGATTCTCCTATACAGCACAATACAGTGTTGTACTTAAAAAGTCACTTTGGGTAAGTATGCAGTTGACAGAGATCCAGTATCCCCAGAGTGTCCAAGCATGCAGTTAGGTGTGAGTATGCATTTGTGAAGTTGGGTTAGCCACATACTTGTATGTCTTTAGCGCGGAGTAATTCTAAAGCCATTCATTCCCATGGAAGAGAAAGCAGTAGTTATACTTGTGACATGTTCATTCTCTAGGCACAGCACAGACATTCCTCTTAGTGCATTCTGTTTGTAAGCGTGAATTTTTTGTGCAGCTAAGCCAGCTGAGCTTCACAGTAGCTGGGAAGCTGGTTACAGCAAAGTCGGTTTTCCCATAGATCAAAACGTAGAGTTCTAGCTGAAAATTCACTTTTAGTAGGGATGTAATTCGCTGACCTTCTATATCCCGAGAGTGTCCAAACATGCAGTTAGGTGAGAGAATATATTTGTGAAGTTGGGGACTACACACGTACTTGTATGCCTTCAGGGCAGGGTGATCCCTCCAAAGCCATTCATTCCAATGGGAGCTAAAGTAGAAGGTATTACTGTGAAACTCTCATTATTGGGCTCAGTACTTTCTGCTTGTAAGCGTGAGTTTTTACTGCAGCCAAGCCAGCTTAGCTCCATAGCGGCTGGGAAGCTGGTTACACCAAACTCGGTTCTCCCAAGCGCAGAATGCAGAGTTGTACCTAAAAAGTCACTTTTGATAGGTATGTAATTGGCACAGGTCCAGTATCTCCAGAGTGTCCCAACTTGCAGTTAGGTGAGAGAATGCATTTGAGAAGTTGGGGGCTACGCATGTACTTGTATGCCTTCAGGGCAGAGTGATTCTTCTAAAGCCATTCATTGCTACGGGAAGTAAAGCAATAGGTATACTTGTAACAATCTCATTCCCTAGGCACAGCAGAGAGATTCTGCTCAGTGCTTTCTGTTTTTAACCGAGAGTTCTTACTTTACCTAAGCCAGCTATGCTCAGGAGCAGCTCAGAAGCTTGTTACAGCAAAGACTGTTCTCCCATACATCAAAACCGAGTTCTAGCCAAAAATTCACATTTAGTAGTAATGTAATTCGCAGATGTTCTCTATACCCAGGGTGTCCAAGCATGCCTTTAGTTGAGAGAATGTATTAGTGAAGTTGGGGGTTTCCCATGTGTACATACGCCTTCAGGGCAGAGTGATTCCTCCAAAGCTATTCATTCCTACGGGAAGTACAACACTACTTGCGCTTGTAAGACTCACATTCTCTAGGCATAGCACAGATTAGGCTCAGTGGTTCATGTTTGTAAGAGTGAGATATTACTGCAGTCAAGCCAGCTGAGCTCCACAACAGCTGGGAAGCTGGTTACACCAAAGACGGTTTTCTCATACAGCAAAACGCAGAGTTGTACTTAAAAAGTCAATTTTGGCAAGTATGTAAACTGTCAGAGCTCCAGTATCCCTAGAGTGTCCAAGCATGCAGTTACATAAGAGAATGCATTTGTGAAGTTGGGGGCTACCCACCTTTATCTATGCATACGAGGCACAGGGATTCTTCCAAAGTCATTGACTCCTATGGCACCTAAAGCGGTAGGTATACTTGTAACACTCTCATTCTCTAGATACACCACAGAGATTCCGCTCCCTGCTTTCTTTTCAAAAGTGTGAGATCTTAGTGAAGCTAAGCCAGCTGAGCTACACAACAGTTGGGAAGCTGGTTACAAGGCCGTTTCAGCAATACAGCAAAATGCAGAGTTGTAGTTAAAATAGTCACTTTTAGTAGGTATATAATTGGCAGAACTTCAGTATACCCAGATTGTCCAAGCCTGCAGGTAGGAGAGAGAATGCATTTGTGAAGTTGGGGGCTAGCCACACTTGTATGCCTCAAGGCAATGTGCTTCTTCCAAAGCCATTCATTCCTATGGGAGCTAAAGCACTAGGTATATTTCTAACACTCCTATCCTCTAGGCACAGCGGAGAGATTCCACTCGGTGCTTTCTGTTTGTGATCGCGTGTTGTTACTGCACTTAAGCCAACTGAGCTCCACAGTAGCTGGGTAGTTGTTTACAACAAACACGGTTCTCCCGTACAGCAAAACGCATACTTCTGGTTAAAAAGTCACTTTTGGTACGGATGTAATTCAAAGAGCTGCAGTATCCCCAGAGTGTCCAATGATGCAGTTAGGTGAGAGAATGCATTTGTGAAGTTGGGGCCTACCCATGTATGCCTTCACGGCACAGCGATACTTCATAAGCCATTCATTCAAAAGGGAGGTAAAGCTGTAGGTATAATTGTAACACGCCGATTCTCTAGGCACACCACAGAGATTCCTCGCGGTTCATTTTGTTTGTAGGCACCAGTTCTTATTTCAGGTAAACCAGCTAAGCTGCACAGTAGCTGGGATGCTGGTTACAACAAACACTGTTCTCCCATCCAACAAAACACATACTTCTGGCTAAAAAGTCACTTTCGGTACGTACGGATGTAATTCAATGAGCTCCCGTATCCCCAGAGTGTCCAAGGATGCAGTTAGGTGAGAGAATGCATTTGTGAAGTAGGGGCCTACCTATGTACCTGAATGCTTTCACGGTACAGTGATTCTTCCTAAGCCATTCATTGCAATGGGAGCTAAAGCTCTAGGTATACTTGTAAAACGCTCTTTCTCTAGGCACAGCACAGAGATTCCGCTCGCTGATTTGTTTGTAAGAACGAGTTCTTACTGCAGCTAAGCCAGCTAAGCTCCACAGTAGCTCGGAGGGCTGTTTACAACAAACACGGTTCTCCTGTAGAGCAAAACGCATACTTCTGGCTAAAAAGTCACTTTTGGTACGGATGTAATTCAAACAGTTCCAGTATCCCCAGAGTGTCCAGGCATGCAGTTGGGTGAGAGAGTGCATTTGTGAAGTAGGGGCCTACCCATGTACCTGTATGCCTTCACGGCACCATGATTCTTCTTAAGGCATTCATTCCAAAGGGAGGCGAAGCTGTAGGTATACTTGTAACACGCTCTTTCTCTAGTCACAGCACAGAGATTCTGCTCGCTGGTTTCTGTTTCTAAGAACGAGTTCTTACTACCGCTAAGCCAGCTAAGCTCCACAGTAGCTGGGAAGCTGTTTACAACAAACACGGTTCTCCAATATAGCAAAGCGCACCATTCTGTGTAAAAAGTTACCTTTGGTAGTGATGTCATTCAAAAAGCTCCAAAATCGTCAGAGTGTCAAAGCATGCAGGTAGGTGTGTGAGCGCAGTTGTAAGGTGGGGACTCTGCACGTACATGTATGCCTACAGGGCCCAGTGCCATTCATTGGTATGGGAGAAAAGGCAGTAGGTATACTTGTTATACTTTCATTCTACCTGCACAGCTCAGAGATTCCAGTCAGTGCTTTCTATTTAAAAGCATGATTTCTTACTGCGGCTAAGTCACCGAAGAGGCACATTAGCTGGGTAGCTGGGTACAACAAACCGGGTTGTTACTCTATTCGGTGGGATCTTTCTGTTGTCATTTGTTGAATTCGCGTCATTTTGGTCCCTCTCTAAAATATTTCTTAGAATATGTACTGCTCCTGGTGTAAACTCAGTTACTGTCATTCTCTCAAGAATAGTACTTGAAAATAAGAGACTGGGCCAAAAACCCTATTCTTGACAGGCTACGGTTTTGTATTTACTTGAATTTCCAGATATCTGTGTCAAAATTGTATAACTGCTTATATCACATTGTACGGAAAGTTATTAGAATATCAATGATGGTCAGAAAATATCATTGGCAAGCTAAGTCAAAGATATTTGATACTCAGAAAACCAGTGATGATAAGCCCGGTACATATGTTATAGAATAATAGTATCACAAAGCTTTTCTGCTGGAGGGTTGAGAATGTAAGTTAACAGACCGACAATTGGAGAAAAAGAACGGCTATAAGGATAGCCAATATTTTGGCCCTAGCCCTTCAAGGTCAATAAAGACGCAGGATATAAGAGAACCTATGCTGTAATATCCTATAACTCAGAGGTGTCCCAAATTTCCTGGTCAAGGAGATTATGGGACCTCAGAGGCAAGAGATGAACTGCAGTGCGTCTAAGGAGAGTCACCCAGGCTTTCACAGAAAGCAAAATAGCCAAGCAATGGCCGTGACTCGTCTCGAAGGCTGACACTAACAACAGTTCTACAAAGTACTGTCAATGGTCTCAAATTTAATCCTGAGGGGATTTGACGCTGGAAGATACAAAAAAAAAAAAAAAAAAAAAAAAAAAAAAAAAAAAAAAAAAAAAAAAAAAAAAAAAAAAAAAAAAAAAAAAAAAAAAAAAAAAAAAAAAAAAAAAAAAAAAAAAAAAAAAAAAAAAAAAAAAAAAAAAAAAAAAAAAAAGAAAAAACTGAATGTTTAGTTATGCAAGTCTTGCTGCGACTTGCCCTTTACCATCTAGCAAGGAAAAAAACAAAATCCTTAATTACAATGCATGGAACACAGAGCTAGATTGGTGAGATGAATATTAGGAGGCTTAGATTCATTAGCCTCCAACGTCACAAGGTTCACTGGTGGCACACTGCAATTGCTAAACCTTTGATTGTATATGTATCTGCTTCCTCTTAGTCCAAAGAGAAGTATACTCTTTCCTTTTTTTTTTCTTTTTCCTTTCTTTCTTTCTTTTTTCTATGCAACATTAATAGGGAGGTGGGTCATGCCCACACACTGCACTCTATAGAATGATTGTGAGGACAATATGCAATACGTCAACTTTCAAAGAAAAAAACGGGGAAAAGAAAAAAAAAAGTAATGTGGATTTAGAAAGGTTAATGTTTAGTTGTTTGATCAGTCTTATATACCTATATGTATTAATCTAAACTGATCCGATGATGAAAATATGTAATATAACCATTGCTAAATTTAAACAATAAAAGAATTGAAAAAAAAATATTTGTTAGAATATTGTGTACACTGGCTTTGATGTCATGAAATTCTTTAGTTGTTCCTTGCCATGGAAATATTTCACTGCTTCCTCATAGTTGAAAGAGTTTTGCAGGGTATAGTAGTAGTCAGAGCAGAAATTCGTTTTCATGGAGGACTTGAAGCACTCTGCTCCACGCTCTTCCTGACTTCATGGTTTGTGCAGAGAAATCTGCTATAATTCTGATGTGTTTTACTTTAAATGTGATGTTTCTTTTTCTCTAGCAGCTTTTAGTATTTCTGGTATCTTCACTATTATATGTCTTGTCGTGTTTTTAGTTGGGTTGATGTTATTTGGAGTTCTGTAGGCTTCAGTTACCTGAATGTCCGATGGTTTTGTCATTTTTGAGAAGTTTTCTGCTATTACTTCTGCCCATATTCTTTTTATATCATTTGTATTGACTCCTTCTTTCTCATTCATTCCCATTAATCTCACGTTGTTCATTTTCGCATCGTCTTGCAAATGATGAATTCTTTTATCCTGCGTTTTCTTTGTTTTTAAAAGATCCTTTCTTGGAGCTGAGCGTGTGCACCCACCGCGGGTAAGCCTCTGCGCCCCTCTGCCCCGTCTCTGCGTTCCCGTGACTAACTCCCTGTTCCAGTCCAGCCCAAACCCCACCGCTGGGAGCTGAGCCCGCGCACCGGCTGGGTCAGGATCCTAGGCCTGCCTTCCCTTTCCCCGTGGCGCCCCGCACTTTTTTTTCTTTTTCTTTTCTTTTGAACCCCTCCAGCCCAAGCTCCAGCACTGAACCCATCAAATAACCCGTTTGGCAACCGCTCCGGTCCACGAGCCTACCAGAACTACTCAATCCCAAAGCTCCACCTCCACCTATAGACCACATACGCCAGGATTCACAAAAGCTAGCAGCCAGAGCCCCAACACAAAAGTCAGAATCCTCTGTAGAAGAAGCACCTTGGAGTCTCCAGACCAAACGCCCACAGACACAGCATAACATCACCAAAGTGCAGAGGTCGCTTCCATACAAAATGATAACAACAAGAAGTAGGAGGCAGTCTCAGGACCCGGGCCCACCCAAACCAAATACAGAAGACACTATCATGGAAGAAAATGAGAATTATACAGATGAAACCTCTGAATTGGTAGCATCTGAGGCAGACACACAAGTGCAGAAACGTATAGAGCAACTGAGATCAGTGATAACATATGAAGTGAAAAAAGAAATACATAAAGTGGAAAAACGGCTGGAGAAACGTATAGAGGACATCAGAGAAGAAATAATATCTAAAGTTGACAAAGACATGCCTAAATTAATAGCATCCCAAGTAGGGGAAAAACTACACAAAAGTAGAAAGGAGAACGGTACAGAAATAATCTCTATATTAGAGAGAGAAAGGATAACCATAATGACAGACTTCAATACTATTAAAGAAGACGGCGATAAAAAATTAGAGGAGAATAGAAAAATGATGGACTCCCTGATGGAGCAATATAGGAAAGACATAGATCGCATGAAACAGTTTCAAAGAGATATACAAGAAAATAAAACCTCGATCACAAGTTGGCAGAGCCAAATGAACGAAAATGAAGATAGAGTTTCCAACCTTGAAGACACAGTTGCAGCCAGTGAAAGAGTA
>PVJA010012472.1:0-51985 GCA_004027025.1 Myocastor coypus | reverse complement strand
AGAAGAAGAAGAAGAAGAAGAAGAAGAAGAAGAAGAAGAAGAAAAAGAAGAAGAAGAAGAAGAAGAAGAAGAAGAAGAAGAAGAAGAAGAAGAAGAAGAAGAAGAAGAAGAAGAAGAAGAAGAAGAAGAAGAAGAAGAAGAAGAAGAGGAAGAAGAAGAAGAAGAAGAAGAAGAAGAAGAAGAAGAAGAAGAAGAAGAAAAAGAAACAAGAAGAGGGAGGAGAAGAGGGAGGTGAGGCAGAGAGATGGAGAGGGAGATGAGGAGATGAGGTGGGGAGAGAGAAAGAGACAGAGACAGAGATACAGAGACAGAGACAGACAGAGAAAGAGGTGGGTGAACAGACAGACAGACAGACAGACAGACAGAACAAGGGCCATGATGTCATATTTCAGTGATCATGTACTAATTCAGCAAACGCTTATTAAGCAGCAAACTTCCTTATGTAAAGACAAAATGATAAAGTATTAAAGATGCAGCAAAACACAAAGTGCCCTCAGCCTCCTGAAATTTACTATATATATATATATGCAATTAGTATTGGTGGCATATTAGATAGTGGTGGGCACTAAGAGAAGCAAACAAAATTGTAAAACAATTTTGCACTTTTGAACGATCTCTCCTGGGATGACTTCCCAAAGCAGCTAAGGAGGCCACCCAAGCAAGGAGAGATCTAGGCAAGGTGAAGAGCAAGCCTGCCAGCCACAGGATATGTCTGGTACGTGACAGGAGCCACAAGGAGACAGATGTGGTTGGGGGAGCTGAGCCATGCTGGGGCAAAGGCAGATGGGATGCTAATGTGTGGTACCCTGTGGGGTGGAGAAACTGGAGAGACTTTGGAATTTTAGGTCATTGCATGGAATTTGACTTTTACTCTTGGTGAGATTAGATCCTTAGTAAAATATTTATATTAATAACAAAATGCAGTTATGCACTTGTAATTTCAGAACTTGATCCTGACACAAAACATTTTAAACTCTAGAAAATCTCTCTGAGTATATTTTAATTCATTTAAGAAGTGACTGAAATTTGTCTTTAATTTATAACTAATAGTAAATATTTAATTGCTCCAAGAAAAAAATTCCATAGGAATGTAGGTAGTTAAAATACATTGCCCTCAGGAGCCACAGAAATAACTCCGTGGCACAAGTGCCTACCTGCCAAGTGCCAGGTCATGAGCTCAAACCCTGGTCCTGCAAAAAAGGAGAAAAAAAAGAAGACAAATTGCCCTCTAAAAATGATTTTAAGGTTATTGATTATATAAATTTTAATTTTTATGTCTATTATTCCTAAAATTAGATACAAAATTTATCATTTTAAGAATAAATTCATAATTTTTACTCCTGCTTCAAGATATGGTCAAAAATTAAGGGTAGATTAAATAGATACATTGTTAAATGTTGTTAGTACATTAATTTACATATTTTAAAATGTTCTAGCAGTAGGGTTGAGTAGTAGAAACCATTCATTTGAGTATGATCTCAAAATTTTATGTTCCTTGGGTTGTCCTTAAATGTCCTAGAGGTAAAATAATTAGTCTACATAATTTCAAAGGATTTACTCATTTGCTAACTTGTGGAAGTTATGTTAGAAATTCATAGATGTTAATCTTATTGTATCATATTTGACGAAGACCTTGACAACTGAAAGACTAAGGATTAGAGAATGAAACAGCTTTCTCAAGTTAAGCAGTAACTTCATCAGCTTGAGAACCCAGGCACTTTCCCATGTGTTTTGTCTTTTTCCAATGTAACCTCTGCTTTTCCTTGATTTCTACCACAAGCAAGGAGCGCTGAATAAGGAGGCCACTGTGCTGAAGCTGAGTTCATCCTTGGGCAATGGCGTTCTCCTTGACCTATTCCTCAGCTTCTCACTGGGCTACCCCCTGGCATTCCAGGTCTTTCTCTTTTGTGCCCACCAAACTCTAGTCCATTCTAGATAATTTACCCGTTTGTCTCATCACCTGAAAAGCTTTCCCTACAGTTATCTGACATTGCTTATGAGATCTAATTTATTCTGCATTAATTTAAGATATAATGTGATCATCTGAATCCTTTATAGTCCTTTGAAATCTTATCTTCATAATTTCTACAAGACCCCTGATACCGTTGCCCGATCTCAAGCTGTCCCATTTTTCTAACGATAGGAAACTTGGACATCATGATTTGAATCTAATGGGGGGAATAGATGATCAGGTGGTTAAAGTTAATACCAGTATTATATCCATTCTCTCACTCTGGACTTCATAGTTCTGGTTTCATGTGGTAGACAGAAGGTGAATCTGGTTTGATTCTAGCTGTTGAAAGCCAGTAAGTTTATTAGCTGTGTGTGATTATTTTTATGCTATTAAAATTGGCAGGAAGGACTTCGCTATTACAAGCATTCTGAATATTAGATCTTGTCTTTTCTATATTGCCATTTGCTATCAACATATGGAATAAATCGTAGGGGGCCAGAGAAATTCTTGGAGCTAGTAAGCTCCAGGAACACAAAAAGAAATAAATACTTCCTAAAATAACTTGCAGCAAAGCTCTGGGAAATGGTATCTTTATGAAACTTAGCATCTTTGCTTGTCTCTCTTCTTTTATTCCTAAAAGTTAAAGTTAAGTAGTCTTAAATGCTTGAAAGTTTTTTTTGAAGGAGTTTAGGGCCTTGGATTCAACGTGTAGCATACTAAAACTGGCTCCTTGTCTTGGGAGACGCTTCTGTGACAAAGCAATTACTTAGGGTAGTTCCCCTTTACCATAGGGTATGTGTTCCAAGAAGCCCAATGTCTGAAACCAGCAGTAGTATAAAATTGTACAAATGCTACACTTCCTTCTATAAATATGTATATAAATGTAATGCCTTTTTCCATCCTAAGTAAGCATGATGGATGCTTATGTGTGGTTACAACTTCTGCAGTTTAAGGTGTGAAACTAAATTAGCAAGAGTTTCAATTTCTTTATGATTTTATTGATAGGAGAGTGATTTCTGCTGTACGTCCACATACATTATCAACCTTCACTCATGATTTTTTTTTTTTTTTAGTGGAGCTAAGAACCCTCACATTTTCACTTGTAGGAAGGACTTTGGAGCTTCTCTTTCATCTGTCTGAATTGCCAGTATAGTTTTCTTGTGTCTTGGGACCATTATTAAATTTAGAACGATTACTGGAACACAAGCGGTATCGTGGCAATTGCTCTGATAACTGAGAAGGCTATGAGGTGACTAGCAGATGGGTAGCATGACAGCATGGATTGACAGAAAGAAGGCACAATTCATATCCTAGGGGTCATGGTCACGATTAAGTGAGATTTCCTCATGCCACTCGGCAATGCCAAGCCTAAACTTGTAAGTTTCCTGAAATCTTCTTTTTAAAAATTTTTGGATGAAGTTGACCACGAGTAACTGAAACTATGGAAGTCAAAATCATGGGTGAAAAATGACTACTAGAATACATATTCTAACTTAGCATCATTGGACATTTGGGACTAACTCCTACTTCTTGAGTGAATATTTAAGTAGCTGGTGCATGAGTTGAGGCAAATGGAAGGATGATCTGGCGTCCAGATCATCCATTTTCCCATATGAAACCGCATCTGTCACAGATGTGGTTTCCTTGCCATCTAAGCATTTACCACATCTAATAAAACACACCTTGCAGTGTTGCTTGCTTCTAACCCATTCTTTCCATCTTGTCACTGGTCTAGATCTCAGTTTTATTCCCGTCAGTCAGATTATTAAACAACCCTTTAAGCTGTTTCTTCATTATCTCTTCTCTGTTTCTTATTATCTTGCCTCTGTTATTAATCCCTTTTATTAATTAATGTTAAGTTAACTTTCCAAAACCAAAATATGTTCTTTGACTCCCCCGTGCAGTAATTTTCAATGACTTCTAATTGCCAAGGTCTTAATAAAAACTATTTTTGAAAATAAATTTTTTAGGCATTCTAGGGGAATATCACTTTACTGGAATGTCCCTGTACATTGATTGGCTTCAGAGATGGATTCAAATACCAAATCAACCAATTTCTAGAGGGATAACGTGAGAAGATAGGTCACATCTCTGAAACCAAGTCTCTTCATGTATGGTATAGAGGTGATGCTAACTACTCCACTGTACATTTAGAAGAATTAAATGGGACATTTGGTACTGGATAATGGGGACTCAAAACACCAAGCCATCTACAGTATGACCTTACAAACTCATTCTAAAAAAGAAACCATATATCCCAGATAATCCCAGTCCCTACTTGATGATGTATGTCCTTGTTCACTATATTTCATTGTAACCTACTTTAAAACAGCAATTTTGTTTTTGAAGAATTTATAATGTTTTGTGCATCTTAACTGTTCAATATTTGCTGGATTAATTTTACCAACAGAAAGAGCTATTTTTTTTTTTTGCCGGGTGTGGTGGTGCACGCCTGTAATCTCAGCACTTGGGAGGCTGAGGCAGGAGGATCAGCGCGAGTTCGAGACCAGCCTAGGCTACACAAGTGAGCTCAGGGCCAGCCTCAACTGCATAGCGAGACCCTGTCTCAAAAAGACAAAAGAAAAAAAAAAAAGAAAAGAAAAAGAAAGAGCTATTTTTCCTTGGTTAGTATTTGATTTGACTTTCTGAATCTAATTGATCTCATCAGGTCTAAGCAGCTTGTGTCTCTTCACAAATCAGAGTCTCTGTGGGAAAGCCAGCTGCTCAGGTTCCAGGTGGAATGGAATCCTCTGTGTCCTGCTAGGTATTTTGCACCAGGCTTTTAAAGTTAGAGGTGGATATATTCAGATTCTCTTTGATGTTGCTTGCTGTTTTTCTTTAATAGTCAGCATGCTAAAAAAGAGTAGAAGAGTTTTCTTTGGATCAATTACATAGTTAAGCAAAGGCCAGCAGTTGCTCAGCCAAGAACAATTTCTAGTCCCGCAAGTGCAGGTAATCACTCTGGGGAGGAAAATTGAGCCTGGGATACAAGGAGAGTCAATGGTGGATGCACCTGTTCTAAACTACTTTCTTTTCCTTTTAAGGAGGGGGGAAAAGCAAAAGTTACTTTTTTTAATTTTTTTTTTTTTGGTTATATAGGTCTCGCTTTAACTGGATCTTAACCATCCATCATAAAAGTCTAACTGCTAGGTATACAAAGTAAAGCCATATTAATGTGCTGAGCTGTAAAAGGCTCAAGTCAATAGCTTCCAGCATTGCCAGTTCTGCTGATAACGCCCTACTATTATGGAATATTGGACTATGCATAGAACTACTTTCTCTTAGTTTAATGAGAAGAAAGATTTGTACTAATAGTGTTTAGACAAGATATCATGTGTGCATCTTGTACTCTGAACAACTACTATGAAGACAACAATATGCAATGTATTAATTATTGTAACTGTCCCACTAACCTGTTTTGAAATTGTCTCATTATTTCTTTCTCATTGAAATTAATAAAATAAAAAAAACAATGAAAAAAGCCTTGTAAAAATGTGTGCAACAGAGAACCAACAGAAGATGCATTCTAAAATCTAAGAGTTGATGGCATTTCAACAGCCCCCTGAAGTTGATATGGTTTCAAATTCAAATTCCTCTTTTACTGTCAATAGATCTCTGTGAAGTATGCAGTATATATATGGTAATTTCTACCACTCTCCACCCCTCCTCCACCCTCTTCTTTGCTTTAAAAGAATGCCAGAATGCTACTTGAATGTTTCACTGAAATTAATTGACGAAGGAGGTACATGTAAAGAATTTCTGGTTCCACAACATTTTTCAGTACAGTAGAAAATGGAGGGAATTTGATCGATGATCATAATGTCACTCAGCTCCAGATATCCAGTACGTTAGTCATAAAAAGTAAAACTGGAATTGACTTACTTAGGGATTTTCTACAGGTGAGCGTTGATCATCCTTTATTTAACATATACAAATAATGAGCTTTAGAGTAACTAAAATAGCTGTGTCAACTTATTTGGCATACCTGTGTCTATAACTATATATCTCTAACTCTATATCATATTTATTCCTTTCTATAATCTCAAAAAATAGATATTTCTGAAAGCCAAAGCTCATTGGTCAAATTCCCTCCATCCTTTACGGCCTTGAAAAATATTGTGCAACCAGAAAATCTTTGTATGTTCCTCCTTTATCAATTAATTTTAGCAGGTGACATTCTGGCACTTTTTCAAAGCATAAAAATAACATTGGGAGAGGAAAGAAGAGGGAACTAGAATGGTAGAAAGTATCACATATCCTGTGTACTTCACAGAGATCTACTGACAATGTCTTGATGTATTTTTTGCACATACCAATAAGGAACTAAGCATAAGAATTTCAAAATGAATTGAAATCCATATCCATCTGAAATCAAAGCTCTTATTTTTCCCACTAAATATTTTTCCTTCAGCTTCTCCACATGAGTCCTCATCTGACCAAGAAAAATTTCATGATATCCAGACATGAAATTTATCTACATGGCACAACTGGGCATGTCCGTTTGATTCAGACATTCTAAAGGAGTTCCAAGAGAAGTTGCCAGTACTGAAGAATCCATTGAAATGGTAGGCTTTTCCAGTGTGCAAATGTCCTTTGCAAGGTTAAGGCTCTCTATTGTTGTTATGACAAACAACAAAACATTCCAGCGCTGTCTGTAAGGTAACGTCCTTAGAAGTGAAAATGTAGAGCATACACTGAAGACCCTGGAAAAACAAGATAAAGCTTTGGAATGGCTAAGGGTGAAAGCTTGGGAATAGGAGATGGCAGAAGTGTGACCCCTTACCTCTGGTGCAAATTTCAGTTTAGTGAAATGGAATGCAGTAAGAAAATCTTTTTCGTGGTGCTCAAGGAGATGTGAGGACTATCCTGGAAGTGAGCTTATGCAAGTATACTTTCTAAACAGTTACGTTTTCTCCTCCTCCTCCTCCTCCTCTTCCTCCTCCTCCGCCTCTCCTCCTCCTTTTCCTCTTCCTCCTCCTTCTCCTCCTTCCTCTTCCTCCTCCTCCTCCTCTTCGTCGTTGTCTTCTTCTTCTTCTTCTTCTTCTTCTTCTTCTTCTTCTTCTTCTTCTTCTTCTTCTTTTTCTTCTTCTTCTTCCTCTTCCTCCTTTTTTTTTAAAGGAAAAATTTTGATGTCTCAGAGATTCCATGACCACTGTGGTTGTAGCTGGTAGACTGTAAAACTGAGAGAAAATATGTGAGGATTCATTTCAATGATTGGGGGGTTGTTTACTTAAGCCTCCACTTCCTCTTTAGAACAGGAAGTGTGCTTTGAAATCACTGCGAGGATGTGGGTTGTCCTCAGCCTTCTCAATTGCCTTTGGGATCCTGAGATAGCTTTACACCCAGTAGCCATTCTCTTTCAGACAGAGGGTATGTTCCTCTCATGACTTCTATTTGGAGCACAGAAAAACATTGAAGAGTTATTAGACCCCAGGAAATTTTCTACTGTGTATATGTCAGTAACTTTAAAACATTTTTTAAAAAATTTTATTTGTAGTTCTTGGAATTTAACTCAGGGCCTCACTCATGCACGATGAACAGTTTATTACTGAACTACATCCCCATTCCTTTATATTTAAAAATTTATTTTAAGAAAGGGTGGCCTAGAGCCTATAATTCTTTGGCTTTAGCCTCCTAAATAGTTAGGATTACAGCTGTGCCACACCAGGCCTGTGCTTTCTATTTATTTAGCACCTCTGTATAGTGCCTATGTTGTATACAATATAATTCTAATTTTATAAGTGTTAACTTATTTTTCCTTTGCCTCTACCCTATGCTAATAAAATGATGCTTATGTTTAGATATAAAATTGAGGTGCAGAGGTTAATGCTCAGGCTAGCAAATGGGAGAACTAGGATTCCAGTTCACACACCATGTTTTACATGAAATCTTATCAAATTGTCTTGAAGTCAGGAGCTGCCTGCTTCTTTTATCAACTCCAAGTACTCTTTCTGGTCTTCTAGTCTACCACTCTTTGGCCCTCTACTTGACTGGCCACATATGGTCTGATTCTTACTATCATGTTCCCTTTATTCTTAGTGATCCTAGTCTGCTTGTTTGATGATGACTGGCCACATACGGTCTGATTCTTACTACCATGTTCCCTTTATTCTTAGTGATCCTAGTCTGTTTGTTTGATGATGAATGTTTTCCATACCTAGCACCACACCCCTGTTTTTTATTAGGTGTTTTTTCCTAGCTCTGAATGCTCTCCCATGTTCCCCATTTCTAGTTAAATTTTACTCAGCTTGAATTCCATTTCAAGTTTTATCCACATGAAAATTTTATTCAGAACTCCAGACTTTGTTGATTTTAGTCTGTTTTAAAATGTTTATGGCTTCCTAGATAACCCAGCCTTTGTTTTTACTTGTCAATGTTGCCTCCTTTCTAGGCTGCAATATTCTTAGGGTATGATCTTTAGTCTTCAAAAATTTTCCTTCTTTACCTATCAAAGTGCTATAAATATCTTCCATGTTCCATGAATAACTAATTAGACTTAGAGTTATCTGAGCATTCCTGGTGGAAGAGGTTGTCAACCTTATTTGTTAAATTTATCAGGTCACTTAAATCTTTTTCTTTTTATTCTTGAGAGTAAAGGTTTCATCTCTGTGACTACAGTTGATGGTCACAATCCTGCTTAAAGAATTGTGTTGAAAATGACTTCAGAAGCATTTTATCTTTCATGTCTTAAATTAGCAGAGTTATTTCTTGCTGTCCAGGGTATGGTAATAAAAGATCAACCATGAATTTGCTGGCCCATTGTTTGCTAAGATAGAGAAAATAATCTGTTTTACGTTGCAAGATGTTTTGATTTGGAACTAAGATGACTTTAATATACACTGTTGATAAGTGGTATAAAGAGCATAGGAACTCATATTGTTAACAAATAATTCTCTATCGGAATGATACTAGGAAAAATATTTCATGCACTTATTTTGTTTCAGATTACATACATTGTGAAATGTATTTTTTTCTTACACAAGGTCTATGAGGAATTACTTTGCACCACTCCACAGTAATTCTACAAGACATTAATTTGGTACCTAGCACTTTCATTTCTAGAAATGTGCCCTTGTGTAAGAAGCATACTCAAACATATGTTTTTTACAAACAAAACTTGTGAATATGCAATTACTTTTTATGCTGTCCTAATGTGGAGGCTATAAAAACAAAGAAATCCACTTGCCAGTGAAAACAAAAACTTGAAAGCAATTCCCGCTCTAATTGTGTGCTAATGCAAATGTGTCTAAATTATGTGGAACTAAGCTTTATTCCTTGAGAGGACATTTGTCCACAATTTAAAGCAGACTTGGGACTATCGTGCAGCAATGGGAATACTATTTAACTTGAGGAAGTTGTAGATGAATGTGTTAATAAGCAGAATGGTATTTTATTATAAAAATATGGTGATTTTTTGGTCAGCCAAAATTTGTCTTTCTGACATTTGTTGCTTGCATGTGTGCCTTTGCCAATTTTGAAAATAAAAATTTAATAAAACAAAACAAAATAAAACACGCACATTCAGAAGAATTGCTTAGGAATGTCTGACAAGCATTCTTCCTTTTCTTCTTCTAGCTTCCTGGTTTTCATTTCGAGGTTGCAATAAAATTACCCAGGCAGAGCCGAAGGAACTAATCACATTCATTCTTTTCTTGGGTGTTGGGTAATTCTGTTTATAGAGAGTAGAAAATCTTTGTTCAGACCTCCAGTGAAGTTCTTTGCTCAAGTATTGAAATAAAATCATCTATGCTGGCTTGAATACTCTGTGGGTCACTTGGTTTAACATAAGAAATAGATCTCTCTGACAACTAAATTCAAGGTAGAGTGTTGCAAGACAAAGAAAGGACAGTGTGGCTTAGGAGTATTGTACAGAGGAATGTTTCTATTTGTGTCTCCTATTTGTGTCTCCGTCAATAACAAAATTTACCTGTCTGGCTTATTCTCCAGAATCTAGGACAGTAACTTGAACATGGTAAGTGTCTTAGTTACTCTTCTCTTGTTGCTGGAACAAATACCTAACACACAAGCTTAGGGCAGGAAAGGTTTATGTAGCTCACAGTTACTGGAGGTTCCGTAGGTTAAAGCAGCCTGAATTACATAGCATGCCCTTGAGGGACTGCGCCATTGCTACCAGGATGATCTACTCCACAGCTCCAATGGAAGCCATCAGGCCTGGGGTGAGGGTGGGGGAGCCACATGCTGTCAGTTTAAGGATTCACACCTCACTGGCCCCGCCCCTCAAGCCCTGCCCTGGTCCATGATTTACATGAGGCTTTGGGGGACAAGTAGATACAAACCATAACAGTGAGTGACTAAATATCTATAGAATAAACAAAAATACAGAAAACTACATCAAGCCAGATTTTATCTGAGCACCTAGTCCACATCCATTGTTTAGTTAAACTCACCTAAATTGAAAAATTTCAATTTCTACAATTCTTTCAACACAGAGTTTTGAACACATAATTTGGATGGATTAAACAAATCTGCTACAGCATTTTTTTCTGCTATAGTATTTTTAAAATATAACATTTGATATGCATTTCTATGAAGCTAATTGTAATCAGAATAACAGGAATGTAGTTAAAATTTAATCATAAACCCTTCTACTGCTAAGCTCTCTGTACATAGATTTTTTAACACCAGGCTGACTGACTGTCTTTGTTCCATGCTAATTCTCTATGCATTTTTAGTCTCCCATTAGGTTTATATCTTTGCCTATTTATATGGAAGAGCCTTCGAGAACATTCATTTATTTTCAACTTCACGTACTTAACTTTCTGTCACAATCTTGATCAGTACTTTGTGTACAGGCCAGACATTAGTTTTTTTTTTTTTTTTTTTTTTTTTTTTTTTTTTTTTTTTTTTTTTTTTTTTTTTTTTTTTTTTTTTTTTTTTTTTTTTTTTTTTTTTTTCTCTCTCTCTCTCTTTTTTTTTTTGCTGTAAAACATTATTTCTCTTCTTCTAATAGGAAAAACCTATGACATTTCTACATATTTCTTACTGGCTTTTCATTCAGGGCACTGGGCTCATCTATATTTTCCCAGCTCCTGCAGCAGTCGAACCTAAGCTCCCTTTAGCATTGCTTCTCAATGCTGCCCTTTCTCTTTGGCTTTCTGCCCTTGAGGATAGGATAGGACTGAGAAGCCCAGTCCTCTAAAACAGTGCTTCTCAGTGTACTGCTGTTATTTATGAGGTATCAACAAACTGTAATTGCAAATGGATAAAGTACCACAGATTGTAAATAATCCACTTTCAAAAACATAAATGAGAGAAGTCTAAAGAGAATGTAGAATTAGGTACAAAGAAAGGAACTGCATTCCTCATCAGAGATGAAGAAAATAGTGTATCCTTCACCAATACAATATTATTTCAATTCAGTGGAAAAAATAAGAATTTTGAATTATACAGTTAAGCTGGAGACGATAGTGCTTGTGATGTTGTAGAGGTCTCTGGGAACAGAAAAATGCAACTAGTCTTTGAAATGTTTTTCTGTTGCTCTTTGATTTCAACAGTTACTTGTGCTTGATATTAAAAATGTATCTTTCAGAAGCAATGGATATAATATTGACATTTTAATAAATATAACTTGATTCTTCAATGTTTTTTTGCAGTTTGTTTTACTGAACCAAATTTTAGTAAATAAAAATATTTAGTTTTTCTATAAGATTTGAGACTTATTTTTAAATGTAGAATAATGTAGTAACTATATTGTATGTAATATAAAATTATAAATAACTTCACATGTAGCAATGCAGTTTATGTCTCTGCAAACTCATTCAAATTAATTTAAATTTAAATGTTAAATACAATTTTAAAGTTAGAACAGGCTCCAGAATATTCATATAATGAAATCATTCTCATTTCTTTTTTAGAGCTTTTTTTGAGCAAAAGATAAAAAAAAAAAAAAAAAAAAAAAAAAAAAAAAAAAACAGGGAAGAAAAGTATGTATGAGAATATAGCCCAGGCAGGATGGCTCAAGTAGCAACCTGTGTAGTTTTCAAGATTATGAGGAGATGAAAAAATAAGAGGAAAGATGAAAGCTAAGGTCAGTTAGAGCTCTCTGCTGATGATAGAAGAGGCAACTGCCCAAGAACTGTAGAGCTGTTTATCTATACTTTTAACAAAGTTGGTGTCATGCACGCAGAGCTGCTTAGTGACTAATTGTTTCAGGCAAGATGTTCTTCTCAGGACCAAGGTACCTTGATTGCTTTAGGCACTTCGGCCTTATCTTGGCCTCACACATGTGATCAACTTCCAGCTTCAGCCACTGTCTACAAATGTACTAGTAGAAGTGCATTATTTTAGTGTTTGTCTTTTTAAAAGAACAAACAAAATGAGTATCAGTTAGAGCCCTGTGTTCCGGGAGTGTGCCATTTGGCTGACACCTCCAGGATCGAGTCCCTAACCAGTGTTGGTCGTCGTGGAATGGCCCATTCCAGTGCCTCTCCCTGATGCTCCTCCCTGGCACTCTTCCCACTCCTGGCCTCACTCCCCTGCCCTTGTCTCATCTCTCTTCTAACATTTTTAGGAATACCTTTCACTTTTGCTTTCCTAGACAAGGGGCAACTCTGTATACCACTACAGAAAGACTTTTGGTAGCACTGAGTGCCCGTCCTTTGATGCTTCTAGTATTACTGCTCAGAGGCCTTCGCGCATCACAGGTTTGGAAAGTAACAGAAACCAGGATGCTGTCTCTTCTCTAGCCTATGATGTCATATATAATATATAGCACAATTATAGAGAGCGAATATAGACAGCGAAACTAGAATCTAAGGTTTGTAATTTAATTGACAATTGCAGCTAGTTCAGATTAAAAGAAAAAAAAAAACCCACATCTGGGTGTTTTCCAATCCCATTGTTCTTTTCTTGTGCCATCGCTAACGTCCAGGCAGGCATCCTGAAGAGTGCATCTGGAATTACGCAGGAGGACCCTCAGCCCCTCACTTCCATAGCGTTCACTCAGTATTTATTGTCAAGTGTTTAGGCAGAAATTAGTCTCTGACAATATGTCAGAGAGTAGTATTCTCACCAGTTAAATTTTTAACCTTGCTGACAAAACCAATAAACCTTTGAAATATAGGAATAAAGTATATAGAGAAGCAGCTGGTTTTCCAGTGAAGTGAAAAGGGCCCTAAACTTTTCCTCTCCCATTGTGAGAAGCCTTGTGTTGAAGTCTGCCTAGCCATGCTGGCTTCCCTTTTATACTATTCCATGAATGTACTCCAAAATCAGATAAGGATGTTGATTTTCCACATTTTCTTGTATGTGCCTTCTTGTATGTGTATTTCCCAGTCAGTTTGCATACGTGAATGTTGTGTTTAGAAGCATCTTTGAGAGGATGGACTTTGAAGCACCTTTCTCTTTTATTTCTCACACAATGTGGTCTGCTACACGTTGGATAGGTCAGAAAGTGTTTTCTCAACCACTTGCTCACTAACTCATTGGGCATGAAGTAGGTACTTGATAATTATACTTGCCTGACTTTTCAGGATCACCTTTCTTTCTTAGATCATATTTAAACTCTATCACACCCTGGGATCCTATAACTCTGATGCAAGGATATACAAATGTAAGCATTTTAGCACATAAATAACTAAAACAGGGAGCATTATAAATATATCACATTGTTTACTTAATATCTGAGCATAAGAATTATGGATTATTTAATGTGAAAAAATAATAATAGAGTGTCAGGTGCACAGTGAGATGTTTTTTTAAGAGGGAAAAGGGCTTTATTCTCTTGGAGGACATGGAGAGAACTCAGGGAAGATAAGGAATTCTCTAAATTGGAACAAAGGGAAGCTGAGGCTTTTATGACCATTTACCAGGGGTGAGATTTGAGGAGGATGTTTAGATTTACCTGAGGAGCTGATTGGGGACTTCCCAGAGGTGGCGGGACAAGTGGAAGGAAATTGGACCCTGGGCTGAGTTGGAGAAGAAGGGGGAGGTGGTCTTTGGGAAGATAAGCTGTTGTTTTAAAGGCTTCAGCCATATTAGATGACCACCATAATAATTCAGCAATTCATACTAGGGCCAGAACCTATCATTCCCATCTTTTGGTTGTTATATAAGGGGCGACATGTCTCTTAGACTGCTTCCTGCTGAACTGGGGCGTCGTCTTGGGGGTGAGGGGAGTTGACAGGATGACAGTTCTTGCCCATGTAGAGGTCAGTGCCAGGTGTCTCAGCTAGGACCAGAAGTTTATCATTAGTGACTTCTTGCATCAGAAATTGAAGAAACCTTGAAAAGTTTAAAAAGACAGCATGTTATGAGTACATGTCATCATGATTAAAGGACATAGGGAGAGAAGCAAAAGGGGTCTATAATCTGTGTCATTTTATTATGACTACATTGAAGAGGAGTATCTATCTTTGTTTTTTTATATCAATGTGAGGAAAGGGAGTCAGGGTCATCTGTAGGACCTTGACACGACTGTACTGAGGGGCCTCATAGGAGGTATAGAAGCTGATGGGATTAAGAGGGCTACAGGTAGAAATAGTAATGGAAGGATCCACTAGGAACATTAAGTGTATTTGTTATACAGTGTGACAACTGTTGGGTATGGAGACATGGAGTCTATCTGCCAACTATGTTGTCTATAGTTATTTAGAAAAGTAGGCTTCTGCCTGAAAAAGATGGTCCCCTTTAGGTTGTAAAATGTTTACTCTAGTGTGACCCTGAAAAGAAGTATATAGGGTAGGTAAAAGGCTGAGTTGGGTTGGGCAAAGAGAGAGCTGGGGTGCCTAGGAGGGCCTCTTGTAGCTTGTAAAAGGAGTAATGTATAGGTCAAGTGATCTTAACAAGGAACATTTTGATGTTTTATAGAGAGGCTTGCACAGTGAGATATTAACACATGCATAATGCACTCTTACTTGCTGGATTTAGACTTCTACTATTCCTTTCTTTAGTTTATATTTCTGTGAGTTTGTTAATATCCAATAAAGAGTCTTCCTTTGTCGTCTTCTTGGGAAGCAGTACTGAGAATAAACAATTCAATCATGAGAAACTTAACTTCATTCAAAACTACAAACATTTTATATATCATGGTGATTTGACTGCATTAGTAAAGCTGTAATATTTTCCTTTATATATTACTAATTACATAATAAAAATAATTCCATGAATTATATGGCATCACTAGAAGTTTGAATTTTTATTAATTGGGTGGCACAATGTTGTGACACCAAGTCTCTGCTGAGCAGAGATCCAGTGGCTTTTCATCCAGTTCACACATGCAATTAAAAGCTTCCATTACAATATGTTTAACAGAGCCTTTTAAAAAAAGCCTGTCTGCATAACTTAATGTTTAAAAACAGTGCTATTTTTGGTGTGAGTGTCATGTCATTCATTGCTTATATAGGATACACTGACTCATTCTCATAGACTGCACAATCTGTAAGACTTTGGGACACTCTGCTGACTTGGCAGGGAGAAAGCTTTTGGTATTCAGTTTTTGCCTCTGCCTTTGGCATCTGCAAGCCTCCTTCCTCTTCTCCTCCTGAGTCTCTGTATAAGAAGTGTGTCTGGGTTTCTATTGCACAGAATGTCCCAGGGCAAGAGCAACTCTGGGGCAGTCAAACAAAGGCAGGATTTCATTGACCTGGCACGCTGACCCCTTGGATCCTGGCTGGAAACAGCACCAGAGCCCAGGGCTGAGGGCATTGCCTTACATAAGCCCTGGTCCAGCAGCTGGGGCATGCAGGTTCTGTGACAGGGAGCTGTTCTCTTGACAGTAGTACATGGATTCTCTTTATGGGCCAGTACATTTCCCCATAGTTTAAAAATATATAGCTCTACCGTCCTTTGCAGATACCTTCCTTAATGTCCAGAAAGTGATATCATACTTGATTAGACAAAGAAAATTGACATATTAGTAGATAATTATCTATTGACAAGATTCCCTTATTAACCTACACCCTTCCTCTTCCTCTGACACAGTTGTGACATGACGAATGAACGAATAAAAGGGCTTTTTTAGCATCCCAGCAGATTCCTAATTCTACCCTTTGTACACATTAACAAAGTTGACCACTGACACTGAGACCCCAGATCTGGGAGCTGTGTCATCTCAGGCAGGTTTCACTAATCATCTCTCAGATGTACTTCAGAAAAATGATGTTGAAAACGAATTCCTGCAGCGTTTTCCAATCTACCAGATTCCTGACATTTTATCTATGTAAAGTAAAATCCTCTCCCAAGCCTTCTAAGGGATGTGGCTTACCTCCACTTGTGGGGACAATTTTACCTCACAAATCACACAGTGGCAACTAAAACGCTCCTCATAACACTTCGGGGGGAGAAGGATCGCAGTTAGACCAATGATAATTTTTCTCATACTTTTGTCTGGTACTCTTTTCTTCTTGGGAATGTTATTACTTTTTTTTTTCTAATTCAGAGTTATTTGCTAGGGAAAGAGATAACCAGCCTTCTTAGAAAACCAGTTCTTAAAAACAAGGAAGGTAAAATTAGAAAGCACTATGATGTGTTTTAAATTTTATGGCAAAAGTATTGATTTTATTTATTTATTTATTTTTAATTTTAGGAAAGCGTCTTCAGGGTCTCACTACTATATCGGACTCATATTGATCTTTCTGTTTACCACCTCCCAAGAGCTGGGGTTGTAGGCACGCCCCACAGCTCCCAGTTCTCAATTGCCATCCCAGCATGTCCCAGGGGTGGGGCCAGCATGGCAGTTCTGGGGATCAAATTCCGGGCCTCTGCTGAGTTTGGCCAGTTCAAAGTGTTGATTTTAATCAAATGGTTTTTATATTTTATGTTGGCTGCTACTTGTAAGCTATTTTAGTTTATATGTAATTTCAACCCCTCAAATCTTACTTTTAAGGGGACAAATAGTTATTTGTGTTGACCTTCTTCTGTGGCCTAAACCTTTCCTTCTGATTAATATTGATATCTACTTATTCAGGCAGGTGAGTTGATTTAGATTCATTCTATTTATAGGCTACTGAGGAAACCTGACCTTTCCCTTAACTGTTGTTTGGTTTACACTTCCCATTTTATGCTTCTGATTTTGGAATGGACATTGAATTGAAGGAATGGCCAGATGGTAACCTTTTTCTGAAGTAGTAGGTGTACTCTTTATTCATAGGGAATTAGGATTAAAAATGAGGGAAAGCAAGACAAAAGTGTTCCAATTGGAGTTATGGAGAGGTCAAGTAACCTGACATACTGGCAGAGGATGACAAGACTCTTCTAGCTATGACGATTCACAGTCCGGATATCTACCATATACTATTCATCAGGAGAAAAGGTGGGTGTATAGAAACTATTCATTGCTTTCCTCCCTATTTTCATCAAAAGATAAACTCCAAAGTAGCTCAGAGACTATCAGTCACAACTGCTGAGGAGGAGTATATATGTCCAAGGAATAGACTAAACCCCAAGGTCACAGCATGGCATCTTCTTTAACCTAGCACAATCTATTCAATACTTTGAGAAAAAGAAATCCACTCCTCCCACTTTGGATAAGATACAGGTTAGACCTTTCTGTGTTATTGGAATAACACGCAATCTAAAATAAGGAGAGTTGGAAAGGGAATGCTGCAATTGGATCAAGAATCATCATGAGCTAAGTGACTGATATTTGCAGTCACCAAATGCTCTCTGGGGATCTGTGTTACTGACCTTACAAGTGGCAGTAAACTTTGGTTTGCCTAGTTCCAGGCCTAATCATATTTCTGAGTCTTAATCATGGATGCTGAATGACCACCCATACTCCTCAGGTTCTTGATTTTCCACAGGTCCTTGGGTGTCTTACAACAGTGTGTGTCAACAATTTAAAAAAATGATATTTGCTCCTCAGGGTGTAGCAAGTATAGGTGAAATGTCAATTCTTCAGGGAAACAGAGAAACTTAGCAGGGGAAAGATTATGGAATTTAGTAACCAGAAAGAAAAGCAAATAAGTTTATTTCAGTCCCCTAGGAGCTAAATTTTACTAATTACTGACTTAATAAGGGAACTCAAGCCTCCCAGTACTCAGTATTATGTACATGAAAAAGGATTGTGTCTCTGCACAGAGCTGCCAAAATCTTCCTGAAAACTTTGAACCATGGTCTATTTTGCACAATTTGGCTATCTAGTGACTTACTGGTTTTCTTTTTTATTTCCTTGTCCAAGGGATGTCTTAACTGGAATAATTTTCAAAACTGCAAGAGTTCCTCCTCTTTTACCTATGTCAAGCCCACATAATTGTCACATATGAACTGAAGTAATGGCTGAAGTCAGTAGCATTAGATGTATCTTCATAAGATATCCAGAGAAATGTGCAGTAAACTTGTTTCACTGGTTTTATCTCAGACACCTTTTAGGTAAAAGCAACCCATGCAAAAAAGGAGTTAGCATGTCTCAACACCCCAGGATATTTGAGCAACCATATCTGTGACATAACATAGGTGGCAGTGAAGGTTGATATGGAGATATAATACACTCTAGGTCAGCGGTTCTCAACCTGTGGGTCACGACCCTGGCGGGGGTTGAACAACCAAAACACAGGGGTCTCCTAAAGCCATTCCAAATAATAACTGCAGCAAAATTATAGTTTTGAAGTAGCCACCAAAATTATTTTTTAGTTTGGGGTCACCACAACATGAGAAACTGTATTGCGGGGTCATGGCATTAGAAAGGTGATGCTCTAGGTGATGTGGACAGTTTGCTAGTTTTCTTCTATTCTTTCATTATAAAAACTGGACTAGAAAAATAACACTTGGTTGGAATTCATGAGAGTTGTAAAACTTTTCTGATTCTGTGTGACTTCAAGGAAGTACACCACAAATAAACCATTCATCTACTCATTGTCTGACCATTAGTGTCCCTTGGCAATGTGAAGGATCTTCAGGCTATCAGTGTTTGCTACAGTGGCAAAGATAACAACTTAAATTAGTATAATTTTACAATCTGTCTCATTGCTGCTGTCTCCTGAAACATTCAATTTGTGTGTCCCCTCACTAATAACCTTTCAGTGTGGACATTAATATTTTAGTACATTGGTATCAGAGTTAACAGACTTAATTCCATGATTCTAGTCACTACATTTGTTCCACTATTCTTATTAAATCTGAATGCAATTGAGTATTACAATCAAAATTATGGGAAAAAATTAAGTTGATGAACAGAGGTTCCACTGTATCTTATTTTTAGATAAAGAGAACAAACTATCCATTAACTGGTTTACCCTTTAGCCAGTTAACAGAACTTTCTCCTGTCAAATCTCCTCAGGATTTATCCTAGAGCCATGTATAGCACCTTGTGGATCTTTTGTCTTTGTCAGCCACCTTGATGAGTCATGGCCATTGCTTGACCAGTTTCCCTTCTTGGAAAGCCTGAGAGAAATTTTTCTCTTAGGTGACTCTCCTTAGATATACTATATATCATCAAACACTTTTCTCTGTGGCCCCATAATCTCCTTGATCAGAATATTTGGGACACCACTTAGTTATAGGATGTCACAGCAGAGGTTCTTTTACATCCTGAGTCTTCCCATACCTTCAAGGGCTAGGGCCAAAATATTGAAATATTGGCTATCTTTTTAGCTCATCTATCTGTCTAAGTTTTGGTCTGAAAACTTTAGTTGTTAAACATCCAGAAGAGAAGCTTAATGATATTATTATCCTATAACAGATGCAGTTAAACTTAACATCATCTGTCTCGATATCACATACCTTTGAAAATCTTTACTCTCACAGAATTGAAGACATAGAAGAAATGAACAGATTCCTAGAAAGGGACAGACAGATCTTAATCTTCAAATATCTTATCTGGAATATATTCACTGGAAGTATCTGGGCATTCTGTTCATTTATGATGTGTTTAATCCTTAGGTAAATTTTCTTTATGTCATATATAGATGAAAAATCCCCATAATCTTCTAGTAAGATAATATTAGTGATATCAAGATGCATTTTGGTAAATAGTTTCACACACAGCAGTGTCACTTACTTTTTCATTGGTTTAATTGAGTCTTGTGCTAGTAAATATGATGTCTGATAAAGAAGGCCTGCCATAAAGGTCTATCATACAGAGTGGAACAGGAACAGCTGTGAGGACATAAACTCAGAGAATAGGAAGGGTGGTCTCTCACAGGGAAGTCAGAATGCTACCTAATGGAAAACAGATGCCCGGCTGGATAAAACAACAACAACAAAAAATGTCCTCTATAGAAGTTATTTCCAACCCACACATTTCTCTGCAAAGAGTCAAAACTGGAGGACACACAGGCGTGTCTATGTGTAGACATGCCCCAGAGTAAGTTCTGATACATACCTATCTTTCTCCTATCCTTTATTTATCCACCACTGGAAACACTTATATAATACACTTTCTCAGTTGGCTTACTTGCCCAGAGTACTCTTTTCTTCATCCTCCCATATTGTCTTTGCTCATCCTATAAACTTCCCTTTGGGTGTTACTCCAGACCAGATACTGCTATAGACTATTAGAATATTGTGTGTCTTTCTTCCACAAACTCAAACCCACAGCATTGGAGGCAATGTTTAAAAAGGTCATTAGACTTAGATGAGGTCCTAAGGGCAAAGACTCACAATGGGATTAGTATTATTCTAAGAAGAGAGAGAGACTAGACCTTGCTTTTTTACACCATATCAGAACATAGATGAAAGCAGCCACCTGCAGGCCAGGAGAGAGGGTTTGTACCACAGCCTACTCACATAAAAGCTTCAGCTCTAATTCCCAGAATTCCAAACTATGAGAAAATGAAAATACACAATTTGAGCTATCCCATTATGGTACTTTTTTGTGACTAATTGTTGTAAAAGCTGACTAACACATGCACTGTGGCCAGAACCTGTATTTCATACTTGCCTCATCCACTCCCTTGTTGTCCTTGATAGATAGAACATCTTAGGAGAAATTGGTTTACCCGAACTCCTAATACCTGATTATCACCATGGATACTGCTATAGGCAATGAAATCAGTGTCATCCATTAGAGGTAATAGTGATTGAAGTAGTTTTACTTCAGAATTTCTGATACTAATGAATTCTCTAGGACTCAATGAGAATTCTGATTCCTAGATTTCTACATTTGATGATATATTTCAATTTTGTCCTAACACCAACATCATACATTTGTAAGAAAAACTTAAGAACTCCTGTACTGTTTATTTCATTAAGTGTTCAAGTTGAACAAAGTGGGGAAAAGATTATTCAGGAGTACATACTATGTGTTCTTGGCTTATTGCATGAATGCCTTTGGTATTTGTCATAATCAGGACACAAGATGCTTATTCTGTAAGGTACCCATTCCATATACAAGACCTTCACTTCAAGCCTTACCGAGGCAACTCAATTTCTGCCATGCTGTACTTCAACAACAGCTGCCAGAGGTGGCCTCCTCATCTTAAGATAGAAAAGACATTTGAGGAAAACATATTTGGCGTTAACTTCTGATTTTAATCTTTGGGCACTCTCAGCATGAAAAGCAGTCGCTGAATCCTGAGTCTATTCTAGTCGTGTACAACAGACATAAACCATGTTATCCTGCTACTGCTTCATCTTCTGGAACACTTGAGATGTGTGTTGATAGAAATTGCCACACAGCAGCAATGTCCTAGCAAGTTAGTTGTCAGGAAAAATGTGTGCTACTTTTGAAGAATAATATATTACCATAAACTTAGAATGAGTATTTCTCCCACATTTCTATATTTCCTAAATATTGTATGCCTTAAAATCCTTATTAGTAGATTTAGGAGTGATCATCTGCCATTTTCAAAACATCTCTAGGTTCTATCAATAATATGCTTTGCAATTGATGGTGAATCAGATTAAGAAAAAATTTGGTTGTATAGAGAGCAATGATAGCTTTCGTTTTTTCAACGTTTATTTGCAATACATGATAATATGTCTATTGTAAGCAGTGAGCAGCCATATAACCTTGGTATTATCTCTTGATGGTAAATGACTAGAAATAGCCATACATTTTCATATTTTGGGATGAAACATTGATTCAAAATAATTTCTAGATTTTTTGTGATGAAATAAATCTGAATGTGTACTAAAACGGCTAGAGTGGCAGGACATGTCTTTTTATATGGCTAATGAATAAGCACACATGTAGAAGATACACATGTACATCATGATTAAAAACTTAATTGATTTTGCAGATTCATTTCAAAAGAAAAAGTTCTTATACTCAACTCCTTCCCAGAATCATTAGGTGTACTCAAGATTTCATTTTAGAATTCAGTTACACAAATCTAATTGATAGGCAACATAGTGGTTGCTCCTTAGTACTGTTATGACAACGATTCATAACTTAAATGAGAATAAATAACTTACAGACAAGCTTTTCACATGTGATCACTCCTTCATTACTGTCAAATAAGTGATTATTCTGAAAGAAGGGGCAAAATTACCAGGATTTTGCAAAGCAGGACACAGGTAGAAATGAGGCAAACCACCAGCCCAAGTCCTCGTCAAATATATAACTCAATAACATTCAAGTGACATTATTCAATTATCAAAGGTCTATTATTTTGTTTGTAAACATCATAAAGAAAGTAAAGGATAGACTGCTAGTGAGAGATCTATATTTAAGAAAGTTTGGCTGAGACTTGGAGTAATGAACTAGGTACAGAACTCATCTCAGCAAGTCTACTGAAAAGGTATGCGTATCTTAGGAGTGCCTCAAGCCATAGTTCTGTCTCTTGGCTAAACATGAATAAAAGATCCTAAGTAGTGTTCATTGTAGAATTGTGTTGGCGTCTAAGATAGTCCACGGACAACCTGTCGATAGAATGTTTAGTCTGATAGTTTTGATCTGGTTTCTATTCTATTCTGTTGATAGAATGTTTAGTCTGATAGTTTTGATCTGGTTTGTCTTCCACTGAGGGTGATCTTGAAGACATATTGACTATGTGACCAGTGGAATATAAAAGATGCCTCCATGGTTAGACTGTAACTCACTTGAACATTATAATATAATCGTTCTGTAGGCGAAATTGTCGACCATTTCTTGGTGTTGGCCTGCAGTAACACAGCATACCTGGGATATGGGCCCAGGCTTTATCTAAGTCCTGTACCTACAATGACAGTTTTCTACTAAATTAACTTGTCACAATTGTCCTTTCAACTTAGTTGAGGATTAAAAGCAAAACATATTTTAGAAAAAATCAACATTGTACCTTTTCATCTTGGCTGAGATCCATCTCAGTATAATGATTCCTTTCCAGAAGGCCTGCTAATGAAGAACTCACTGTCCCTCACTTATTGTTTTAACAATAATAATAATAATAATAATAATAATAATAATAATAATAATAATCTGTATTTTAGGGAAGGGTCTACAGGGTGTTCAGGTCTCTCTACTAGAATGGACTCACAGTGAGTTGCCTGTTTGCAACCTCCCAAGAGCTGGGACTACAGGTGCGCCTCACCACTCCCAGTCTCAATTGCTGTCTCAGTGCACCCTTGGGGGTGTGGTCAGGGTGAGCACCGCAGAGCCAGGGATTGAAATCCCACCCCTGGGCCTGCTTGCAAGCATTTTAATCCAATGAGCTATTTGGTTGGTCCTGCTTATTGCTTCTTAAAGATTGCATCCTGACACGTATCATCTGTAATAGGCAACCATGTCTTAAGGCATAAATATTAATCTTCATGTAGCTTTCTCCTTTATAGGCAGGAGAACAGGCAAGTAAGACTAAGAAGAGAAGCTAGCAACACAGGGCTGGATTTAATTGTAACTTCCACAGAATTTCTTTGGAAAAACAAATTAGACTTATGTAGGACTCTACAGCCCTGCGTTCAGGAACCCAAGAATGTAATCATATATTAGATTTTCTTTGTTAATTCAGATAAACTCAAACTTAGCAATTACTCACTGGATATTCACATTTTGGCTTAGCTTTTTTCCGGCAGGACCATTCTCAAACAAAGGGTGACACAGGATTTCAATTATATTTCCATGTTCCTCCACCTTACACACACTCTACTTTCCCCAAGATGCTTAATTACGGCAGTGTTTTCTTCTTATGTGAAAATATTCTCCCAAGAGAAAGTATTTGGCAGATTTTTACATGTTCCTTTACAAACATGAGACCATGTTTGCTGAATGTATCCTCCTTACTCCTTTAGATTCTATCTCAGGTCTTCACTGTTTACTTTTCCCTAAACAATATACTATGTGAATGATTATATTTGGCTTTCTTGCTTTTAGTTTGGCTTAGCCAAAAAGCCCCTTGGCAAAAGATGAGAGGAAAGGAGAAAAATGAAGCCAAGGTACTTAATCCCCTGGTTATCTCCCTGTGTGAAGCCACAGGCTTGCTTCTTCCTTTCAATTAAACCCAAAGCTCCTCCCAAGGTGACACGTTTCATGCAAACTTTCCCATCTCGGTTCTGATAACGGATTCCCTAGAATTTATCCTAGAGATGGTGCTGTCTTAAGATACTGCATTTATTTCTTGTGCTTTTCTCTTATGCCCTGCATACTCCATTATAAATAATCGCTTTATTAAAACCTCATGGAATTAACCCCCTCCCTTTTTTTTTTTTTCTTGATCCTGAGAATTAAACTAATATCCTTGCACTTGTCAGGAAAGTGCCGTGCTGCTTAGCTATGTCCCTGGCTGTATCCTGATTTTTTGTATCATTTTCCTTTATGGCACATTCCTAAACAATGTAACTGATATTGTGGTCTGCGTTTTAAATGCCTCATGTATCCAAGCCCCCCAAATGAATTTTAATTATCAAATTGCAATAATTTCTTTTCTTTTCTCTCTTATTTATTTATTATTTAATTTTCTATATATGGTACAATGTCTCACTACACGAGTTGGGCTCATAGTGATTCTCCAGTTTTCAGCTTCCTCCACACTGGAATTACAGGTGTGTACCACACCCAGTTTCGACAGGACAGGCATAGCATGCAGTGCCAGGGATCAAACCTGGGTTCTTGTGCTTTCCAGGTGGGGTCTTAGGCCACTGAGCTATCTCCTCCATCCCAAAATTTCATGTTTATCTTCATTTATTTATTTCTTTTTCTTTTATATTTTTTAGGGAAGGGTCTACAGGGTGTGCAGGGTCTCACTACTAGATCTGACCCATAGTGATCTACCTATTTACAGCCTCCCAAGAGCTGGGATTATAGGTGTGTGCCACCATGCCCAGTCTCAACTGTAGTCTCAGTGTGCTCCCAGGGTGGGGCCAGCAGGACAGGCCCAGGAATAGAACCTCCAGCCCCTGGGCCTGCTTGCAGGTGCTTTAATCTGCAAAACTATTTGGTGGGCCCCAAAAATTTGAATATTAATTGGAATTTAAGGTTCTATCAACAATCAACTATCATCAAATTTCATTAGGATCCAATAGTAAAATAATCATTTACCTCATGAGTCTTCAGGAATCTACTGAACAGGAATAAGTTAATAACCCCACCTGGCTTAGCTCAGCTTCTCTAGTCACTTGTAGGTTTTCCAGTGGCTCTCTCCAGTGACTATGATCACAGAAATGTCTAAAGTCTGCTGTTGCATGGATGAGCTAAGCAAGTTTCATCTTTTAGCAAACTCTGCATACATTAATGGCATTGATTTATGGCCATGGTAAAAGTCAAAGGGAAAGTATGAAGCCACCCTTGCTATCAGATGTGAGAACATTGCTCTGGCCAAGATTGGTTTCATGGCCAGAGCCATAACTTTGTACACACAGTTTTGTGGCAAAGATTGAGCATGGGGAAGGGATGAAGACTTGAGTTCTTTACGGCTGCGTGTTTCCCTGCCTCACAAAACAAGTGACAATTTTTAGTAGTCACTGGGAGATGAGTAGATGCTTGTGAAACTGGATGACACATCAGATACAAAACTGAAGAGCATCGAGATACTTAATATTCTTGGAAAATAAACTATTGTACTCTCTTTTTTTTTTTTTTTTTTTGTCTTTTTGAGACAGTCTTGCTGTACAGTTCAGGCTGGCCTTGAGCTCAGTTTTGTAGCCCAGGCTGGTCTCTAACTCTCACTGATCCTCCTACCTCAGCCTCCCAAGAGCTGGGATTACAGGCATGCGCCACCTCGCCCAGCTAACAATTGTACTCTTGCAGAGAAGACTTTATGTCAGTGGGCTGTTACTATATACTCCTCCTCTATCTGGTTTCTTTTGCTCAACATTATGGAAGATTCAATATTGTGACTATGTCAACTTTCCTTAAATTGAATTGTGAAAATTAATGCATTTACGTGATATAATGAAAAGATATGAATAGTTGATCTTTGTACTTGTTCTTAATAACTTGTAAAAATGTTGAAAGTTCCAGATAAGAGAAGTATCATTTATATATTAATGTGGTGACTAGTGGGTGGGTCCTACTGATACCCACAGGAAATACCACTGGAAATACCAAAGTATGAATATTGAATTAGAAATTTCAATGCCACTCTCCAACCTCCAGAGAAGAGAGAAGGATAGAAGTGTGAATTAATCATGAGTGGCCAGGGAAGCAAATCATCAGGCTGGCTTAATGAAAACCTTACAGAACTTCAGAATGATGGAGTTCAGAGTGCTTCTCATTTGGCAGGCAGTGAGCTGACTGGAGGGCGATACACATGGAGAAAGCAAGGAAGTCCTGCGCTCCGCCTCCCTGCCTTGCCTCATGCATTCTCCCCTTTTGGCTGGGCCTGAACTTTACATATTATAATAAACAGGTAACAGTATTTTCTTGAGTCCTATCAGTTGTTCTAGAAAACTATCAGACCTTAGGAAGAGGTTAAGGGAAATTCCAAAATTATAGCTGGCAAGTTAGTAGTGCAGGTGGCAAACTAGTGCTTGTCAACTTCAGAGGAATGGACACTGCTAGAAAAATTTGTCTGTTTTCATCTTCTTAGCAATCATCAATTTTGTCCCACAATGAAAAGAAATGTGAAAAATGTAGGCTCTTTTACAAATTCTAAATTAAAACTAAAAACAAAATCTGCATGTGTGTGTGTGTGTGTGTGTGTGTGTGTGTGTGTGTGTTTGTGTACCAAACCCAGGGCTTCCAGCATGCTAGGCAAGTATGCTACCATTGAGATAAATACCCAGCCTCCCCCAAAAAGAAATCTATGGAGAGAAGTATATAGGCCTATAGGATATGCCACATTCTTGGGTTGGAAGTTATCCTGTCATATTTTTTAAACATGTGTTCTTCAATATCATTTTTCTACTCTTAGCTATTTGGCTTTCGCATGAATGCTGCAATCAGTTGATTTACTTCAAAAAGAATTCTATTGTTAGTTTGATTGAAATTTTCATGCTCTTTCTGAGACGGCCTTTGAAACCAAACGTGATTTTCTTTTTCCTCACGTCGAATAATTCTCCAATTCTCTGGAACCAAGAGGTCGCCCTACAATTCGACATAGTGCTGACACTATTTACATCAAGTTAGCGTCAGTTTGCAGGTTCATTCTTACAGGACAAGCCTATATAGATGTAAGCGACAAGCACTAGACAAAGATTTCTTCTTTGTATCTCGTTCATTTGTCCGACTAGCAGAAAGGATTCTGGTCTGAGTAGAAGAGAGTTGGGAAAGATGTGAAACCACAGGGATTCTTGTGCTCTGTTCCAAGGAATACACTTGTTCCCTGGAATAAACTTTCTAGTCAGGCTGAGACCGGGGGTTAGGTACATTTACAACCAATTTTCTGTCTTCAAGTTTGTAAGTCAGAAGTTCCATGGATGAGCCCAAGGCATGATGTGTAAAAGACATAGTGAGATGAGTATCTGTTGGAGAAATCTGCCATCAATTTTCGAATGGCTCTTCATATGAATTTGGGAACATGAGTAGTCAGGTGTGAAACACAAACGTTGTCAATCAGAAGGCAGCAGCACTGGGCAGAAAAATGAATCCTGCACATGGCGTGCAAAAGTAGGAGACTGCATCTTTGTTAGCATTTAGATGCTAAAAAATAAACGATACAGTGGAAGACTGACAGAGGGAACGCGTACCATCATATATGCTGAGTATTAGACATAGTGGAGACTTTAGCCACAGATGCCAGGATAATCTCGTAGGTGAAAAAAAGAAAATACAGCTGACTGTACAGTAACATAAAGGGAGTTGAGGATTCACACTGAATTTTAGGGTAAGAACCAAGTGGAAGGCAAACAGAATATTTTGAAGTGAATAGTGGGGAGGGAGGATTCAAGATTCTACTTAGTATAAATTAGGAGTTACTAATATGTGACTCAACCGCAAGAACACATTCATAAATAATTTAATATGAAATGCCAAAAAGTGGTGGAGAATGAAAATTACATTTCATAGGGAAATTTTATTCAAGCAAGAAAAGAAAGAGAAACACAGGATTTTGTTCAGCTGAGTTGCATAGGCTGTTGAGACAATAAAGAGTATGTCAACTAGAGGTAAAAAGTGGATAGGTTAACATTTTAATAGGAAAAAGTAGGGTTGAAGGGAGAGTAGAGGAATGGGGAAAAAAAGAACCAAGACACATAATGCACCAGTACAAATTTTCTATGAAAAATGTGATTGTTGTGTATGCCTAAAATATACCAATGTAGTGGTTGATACAATGTGTCAACTTGGCTGAATGACTCAGCAGCCTGGTTCCCTGTTGATGGGAGCCCCACTCTGGGGTACAATTGGTTCTTCCCTGGAGTATCACCCAGGCCTGCCTAGGATATGATTGGATTTCTCCCTAGAACGGGATCAAGGGCCTGTCCTGGGGTATGATTGGTTCCACCCTATGGCGCAATGAGTCCACGTCAGAATGACTGAGCACAAAAAGACATTTTAAAGGGCTGAAGGAGGAGTCAACACTTCACTTCATCGGAGAAGCTTCGGTCTTCGCATTCAGACTGGACTTCATCTGGCTTGCAGCGCAGACTCTTTGGCCTCCAGCTTAGACCTCTCGAACTTCCGCCGCAGACTCTTCAGCCTCCAACTACAGAAACCTCAGTCCTCCATTACGGACCCATCAGCCGACAGAGACTTACACAGAGTGCTGCAGTGAGTCCAAGCCTCGGGATTGAATCCTTCAGTCCGGAGTGTGCAGACACCCTGTGCGCGCTTCCTCATCTGACTCTGTGGCTATTGTAAGCCAATCTTACAATTTCTTATAGATTGTATATTTGGTGTTAATATCCATTCCTTATATTATATCTATTCTGTTCCTCTAGTAAAACCCTGACCGATACAACCAATAAACTTTTTTTTTTTTCAAAATAAAGAAGGGGCTTAGGATGTAGCTGAGTGGCATAGCACCTGCCTTTTAAGCATGAGGCCATGAGTTCAATTTCCAGTCCAAAAAAAAAGGAATGAGCAAGAAGAAAGGATGAGATTTAGGAGCAGAGACTTTCTTCTCAGTCTTCCATGTGACTGGGGGTGTCTGAGTAATACCGAGGGAAAGTTGTATCATGGGAAGATAGCATGTACTTTGGGAGCCTAGAGAGGTTTGAGGGCTGGAGGTGAAGATACGGGGAATGGCTATGTTCCGGGCACTGAGAACTCTCACAGGACAGTTTTTGGAGAAAGAGAACTTAGAATGTGTACCTCTCTCATGTACTTATTTCATTGTGTGTGTTGGGGGTAAGTTGTGCCCCAGGGATGTCCTTGTGCTCCACATGCCAGCGCAGTGCCTAAGCTGTATCAGCATGTATCTCTCTTTCCCCCAATTGCCTCATCACATGGTTCATTTTATAAATTAAATATTGTACAAATGATGCAGTGCAGAAGTTCCTCATGTGTTGGTGAAAATAATTGGAGAAGAAAACTTTATTAGCAAGGAATAGAGAAGAAGAGGATTGGTAGACTGAATTTTATCACCTCTTAACATTATATAGAGCTTTCTGTATGAGCATATGTTAGGAGCCACACCTCAGAGTCAACCTAAAATGCCTGAGAGATCTGTTATTGTTTTACACTCATTTGTTTTCAGCCTTTAGATTAGCTATTAGTGTAACCCCAGCTACAACTATAGTCCTGTTTTGGAAGCATTTTTAGTGTGCAATATGTGTACCACACCTTTGAGGATAGAGTTGGGCTTAGCATATGTTCCTAAAGAGGCTTATTGTTAGCCTTTTCTAGAAAGTTCAACAGCAGTTGTTTATAAAACTAGGAGCACTAGAATCCTTGCTAGATTGGCCTGAGGAGAATGGTTCTGAGAGGGACAAAAACAAACAAACAAAACCTGTAATCTAGATAATTCTAGAACTTGTAACTAAAACAAACAAAAAAATGTTAAATAATTTCTCAATACAAACAGTACTGTAAAGATCCAAGCTGTCCTTGTCCCAAGTATTGGAACTTGAAACTCACTGTGCCTCAGTTTGCAAGTTGGGAAACCTTGTCAGCTTTGTTAAATAGCATAAAGCAACCGATTAGCTCTGTGCTTATCACTTCACTTGTGGAAACTCCTCCACAGTGGGTTTACAATTTGGTAACTAATTTAGAATAAGTTAAGTCTCTGTTTTTCCTTGCTTTACTCCATTCCCCAGGCATAGCTTCCTTCGAATACCTTTCCATTTGAAGGACAGGACTGAAACTATGAACATGGAGAGGCAGCCAGGCAGTCCTGAACTTGACATGTTGGATCAAATGTAAGACGGAAGTGTGTGCTCAAACCATTACTGCACCCAGACTGACTAGCTAGGCTTCTTTGTATCACTTTTGTCCCTGCTTAGCCAGTTCCACAGCGTGCGGAAAAAGTTGAATCATGAATTAACTGATTTTTTTCTTGAAAATCACTAGATTGTGCGCTGGGTTTAAAGGGGTGATGAATCCAAGCAGTGCCCGCAGCTTTATACTGAAATTGACTTATTCCACTCTCACAGGGAGCGCTCTGGTTTTCTTGGACAGTGTCCTTAGGAGACCATACGTAAAGGAGGCCATACGTGAAGCATGGCGTTGCACGCCACCAGGGAAATAACATTGTCTGGTGGTGTTTGGAGAAGGAAATAGTAGACATCAATTAAACCACAAAGGGAGGATGTTGTCACTTTCTTTTGGCATTTCAATAAAACTTTCTGATATTTTGATGTGTCCAGTTATAGGCAAATTCAGCATAGCAAAGGAAAGAGATCAGTTTTCAAAGTATCAAGTACTGCACAGAGTAAATGAGGTATGACTACAAAGAAAGTAATAAATTATGCTTTGCAGTGTAGCTTGTTGAAGCAGGACACATCTGGTGTGGTGTGGTGGTGGTGGTGGGGTGTGTGTGTGTATGTGTGTGTGTGTGTGTTCAAGTATTTTTTTTTCTGCCATTTACTTTAATATTGAAGAAAGTTCAGTGAATTATGAAAACAACTCTTAAACATTGACACGATAGTTTAAACATTCGATTCCTAGTTATTCATAAATGAGCATTTAGAAAGCAGAATAGCTGATGATAACAAATCAGCACATTTACATATCACATCAAACAGTTTTCCCATCAACCTGAGAGGCTACACCTTTGCCATTTAATTTCTGGATTCTTCCATGATCAACATTTTGTTTCAGGAGGCTGATTTTAATGCAAGTTTTGTATTCGCGTGGTGATGACTTTCTGTTGGAAGGCCTTACCCTCCCTCAGTTAAACTGGAAGTCATTTATCTGAAGCAAGGACTACTTTGGGAACAAACTGTACAAGAACTCACATCACACATAAAAAAGCTTTTGGAAAAGACCGGGATTGGCTCTGGGTTGGACATAATTCAAATGCAAATGCATTTCAACAGTGATTTGTCTTGGATGCCAACCTTTGGGGCAAAAAGAGGATCAACTACTGATCATTTGTTCTTTTCAACCAATAAAGAGAAAGCTAATAACAGAACCCGCATTCTTTATTCAGAATAATGTCATAAGGGACTTGAAGAAAGCGGCTGTAATACTTAATACATCATTACACAGAAATATTATCAGTGATGCTCCCATTAGCATTCCACATGGACATGAGCTCTGAAAAATGGGGGGAGGGACGTGGACTCTATCAATGCCTCATGGAACTTAATGTACATCACATTTTAAAGACAGAAAATAACCACATTTTTTCTGAATCTAAAAATAATACTATTAAATTTCTTGGTAAAATCCTTCTCTTAGTGGCTGTTGTTTTACAGGTATCATTTACATGCTTGTAGCTTACCCCTTGCTTTTTCTTTTGCACTTAACATTAAACTCTCTCCTTGCACATATCTTCTAATGTATGGATAATAGTCTATCATGTAGTTATGCTAGAATTTACTTTTCCTCAGGGAAATGTTGAACACTGAAGTACTTTAAAAATCTTTCCAGGATTATTTTCTTATGATAAATGACTTCAAAGTGATGTTAGCCCAAAGGTTATGCAGTGTTTCTTAAAACTTTTCATAAAAAGTGCAAAATTACTTTACGATCCTTAGTAGGATATATAAGGGCCTGTGTCTACAAAACTTCACTAGATCTCTTAACTCCTTTCAGTTTCCTACAGCAGTGGTCCCTTTGATGGTTCTTTCTCCCACTGCCTTTGCCATTTGCCCCAGGCCTGCCCTGGGGCTCTTTGGCAGTGTTTCATAGTATTGTGGTGGCATGGCTTTCTTTCTTTCTTTCTTTCTTCCTTCCTTCCTTCCTTCCTTCCTTCCTTCCTTCCTTCCTTCCTTCCTTTCTTTCTTTCTCTCTCTCTCTCTCTCTCTCTCTCTCTCTCTGTCTCTCTGTCTCTCTCTCTCGACATGGTCTCATTATGCAGTTCAGGTTGGCCTTGAGCTCACTCTTATAGCCCAGGCTTGTCTTCAACTTGCACTGATCCTCCTGCCTCAGCAACCAGGCCTGGCCCTACAGTGGTAGTGGATTTCTAACAGGTGGTCAACTTGCTATACCCAGCTGAGTTAAACTAGCATAGTACTGAGTGTGGGAGGCCCAACTGAGGGTTGTTGCCAACAGCATAAAGGCAACAGGAGAAGCTGCCGAAGCACTGTTAGAGGTGCTGTTCCAAGAAGCTGTTGGAGCTGTTAGAGGCTGCTAGTTCTCTTGGGCTACTCTGCTGGAGCACCTTGTCATGCTGGCTTTGTCAATGAACTTTGGAGAAACTTTGGTCCTCATCTTGAGCACTGATTCCTGGCTCTGGAGGGGAAGATGGTGCACTGTTCAGCCTCATGAAGCTTGTCACATTGGCTTCCTGATGAGAGCTTGGCTTTCCTCATCACTGAAGGGGCTTGAGACCTCACTGTTGCTGAGGATGGCCGTGGTACTTTTGGGGGAGCTCTGGTGCTTACTTTGAGCACTGCTTCCTAGCTCCAGTTCAGCTCCCTCAGCCTGCTGGCACAGACCCTTTCTCCCACTGGCACAGACTTCCTTGCTTCTACCATTGATCTTTGGGCCTTTCCATGAAGCAGGACTGCATGAGACTTTGTTGTGGGCTTTAGGCCCCAGTTGGACTGGTGGGAGGAATTGTTATAAGCACTAGATCTTCAGTTGGATTGTGTCTGTCTGTCTTTCTTTGTGGTTTTTTTTTTTTTTTTTTTTTTTTAAGGGAACGGTCTACAGGGTGTTCAAGATCTCATTACTAGATTGGACTAATAGTGATCCTCCTGTCTACAGCCTCCAAGAGTTTGAATTACAGGCACGTGCCACCATACCCAGTCTCAATTGCCTTCTCCACACGGTGGCAGTGCAGGCCCAGGGATCAAACTCCTGGCCCCTGCGCCTGCTTTCAGGTACTGTAATCCACTGAGCTATTTGGCTGGCCCTTGGGTCCTTTAGTATTTAGTGTGTGAATAGATTTCCTGCATTTGTAATATGTGATTCTTGGGCGATTCATTATAAAATATTGTTACAGAACATGTCCTGTACTATATTGTTCACCCTTCAAAAACCTCAAACCATGACAGTAGTATTCACAACTAGGGATGTTCTAGTGGTTTCTGGTGAGGAAGAACCACTGGTGCTTGTCAAGCTTTCTATATATTCAGAACCATCCTTCATAACAGATCTATTCAACCTAAAATTTCATGATTCCTCTATCTCTGTAAGTTGAAAATTACTTAAGTCTTGATTTTTTTTTTTAAATAGGAGCATACTAGTTGAGATAAACACTATAAACAATCTTCCAAGTGAACATAATTTTATGAGAAAATGTCTATTTTCCAAAAATCCCAGAATGTATGATGGGCAGCTAAGAACATCTACAGACACTGATAAATATTTCTTAAGGTACAGAGTTACAAATTACCAGTTTCACTCATCAAGATTATTTGTCATTAGGGACCAGGGAGATAGCTCAGTAGAATAAGTGTTTGCCTAGCAAGTACAGGGTCCTGAGTTTAATCCCTGATACAAAAAAATTGTCTTTAGTTGGACCTCAATAATTTTTGAGAAATACAAGAATTATTTTTTTCAAATGTGGTTTTTTCCAGTTTATAGATACTGCTTTTTTTCCTCTATTCCAAAATAGTATCTATAAGTTAAACTGCAAACTGTAACTTATATACTTAAATAAAAATTAAGCATTAAAATTATAAAAAGCAAAGAAAATGATTGCATTTATTAGGTCATAGATTCCTGATTGATATATAAGTAGTTTTTTATTTTATTTCCCAGATAAAAACTGAATTTCAGAAATGTGGATTGATTCATCTATGGGCACTAACTGATATTTTCTTCTTGTTAAAGTATTAGTGCCCATCAGTTGTCTATGTATCTGTGTATCTATGTATCTACCTATCTATCTATGTATCTATCTATGCATCTACCTATGTATCTATCTATCTATCTATCTATCTATCTATCTATCTATCTATCTATGGTACAATCTCACTATGTATCTCATATTCATAGTGATTCTCCTATTTTCAGCCTCCCTGGCAGTAGCCTTATAGGAGTGGGCCACCATGCCTAGTCTAGACAGTCATCTTTATGTCTGTTTTTCTAATGGTGTCTTTTTCCTCCAACTCCATCCCTTGCTTGAAAGTAAGATATGAGTCTTACATCTGTTTACATTTTCCACAATGCCAAGCACATTTTTCTACAAAATGTGGAAACAAATAGGATTTAAATAAATGATGCTTTAATTTACCTAGAATCTAATTTCTTGCCTGTGTGCAATCAGAAGCCTTATCTTTCAGCTGCCACAGATTCCAATCAGTAGTAAAACTGGAGATTAGCCAAGGTGCTAGATTTATGGTTCTGAGAGTCAACAAGGTGCAAGTCTGTCTGCACTCCAGATGGTGTTTTGGATGGGTGCTCTGTGAAGCTGTTATTTAGAGGCCTGGCAGCAACCTTTGTGAAGTGAGGAGTCGCAGTTGGCATTCCTCTTAAGAGTTCCATTGACTAATGGATGGTCTCAAAGTGATCGTGTGCCTCAGTCTGGGCAGCATTGCAGAGGACCAGCCTTGCCTCAACAGGCTTTGGTGAGAATAATTGGCTACTGGCAGTTTTCTTGGATATTTAAGTCAATAAATATTTATTGAGGCCTCTGTCTATGTAAGACACTTGGCTAGACACAATGAGAGGTAGAGCCATGTGGTAAAATCACTAATGGCTAAAAAGCCCAACTGGAAAGAAGTACATAAACTAACAAATTAAGAGCAGACTCTAATTAAAGCTGTGAGATAGATATTGGTATGAACTTGTAGGGACAGAGAAAAGGATCCAGTCAAAGTGAAGAATCAAAAAAGACTTAACTAGAAGCCGACTTTTAGCCCGAGCATTGAAGAAGGATGAATTGATTTTTGACAAGTACAGAGGAGTTTAAAAGCAGCAAGATCAAATTCATTCAGATTCCGAAGTAGCTGGAATTTTCTCAAGATGTGATAAATAGTAATAATAGTAACATAATAGTTGATATGCTTTGAGGTCTTGCCATTTTGAAACATATTCTCCTAAAGTTTGTATTCTTAAGAATTAAATTGGGAACCAAGATCAGGTATGCATTAGACCCAGAGAGTAGGGCCCACACATGTTTTAGAGACCCACAGACACATTTTAATTTCTTTTAATATAAAAATATAATCCAGGATCTTCCTAACAGTACAGTCATAACATACAATGTTCAATAATTTTGTGGTAAAAAGATGTGTGAAGGTAAGCTATCCACGCTCACAAAAGACATTTTATCTTGAATGGACCATCTTGATTATTCTCATTGCTATGCTTCTACATTTAACCTATAATCAAAATCTATTCCTTTCTGTTTCTATAGTTCCAAAAAAGACAAACTATTATATTCTTGTATGTTGATTGCAGTGTGAACACTTAGCCTATTCTCTGTTTTTATTGTTATCTTATATCAACCACTTATTTCACCTCTGCCCACTCAAGTTCTAGTGATTTCCTCTTACACTAATACTAAAACTTCACCTTTATATTTAACCAGAACTCTCTGGCTACAAAACTGAGTGAATGTGTATTATTCTTACTGCTGTAGCATGACGATTCAGTTGTGCCCATCTTTTCTTTGATTTTTGACCATACCTACCTCAGGGTTTGATCTATTTTTGCATGATATTCATTTTTATTTAGATTTGAGTTTATTTGAAACTTTCTCAGGAAGTTTCTTTTTTATGATCACAAAGTCATGACCTAAGGGTCATTTTACATTACAATTCTTTCTCAAGTTCTTGGTATTTTCTCCCCGTATAATGTTTTTAAAACCGTAGTCTTTATTATATTTTCTGATATGTAAAAGCAGATAGACTAATGTAATCACTTGCCATTATTCAAATTCCAGCTTTAACAATTATAAGCACATTGCTAAGCTGTTTTATCAACATCTCTTCACTGTCTACCACTTACTCATATTCCTTTTATTGTTTTATTGAAGGAAAGTTTACATAACAATAGGCATACTGCTGTGGTTTGTGTGGTGTTGTCCCCCTAAAGCCTCACGTAGTCATGGGGCAGGGACTTCTAGAGTTTGAGATTGACTCATGACTACTGGGATTATGGGTGATCCAAGGGTGGGATTATGGGTCTTAGTTCTGCTGGAATTATGAGTGGGAGTGTCACATCTAGCCTGAGTCAGAGAGCCTGAATGTAATATAAGAGAGACAGAGAGATAGACACTCTCTCTGTTGCCATTGTTGCTGTTATGCTGCCATGAACTGCTGCTGTTTGCCATGTGCCAGTCTGCCTTAGAGCCATCCAAGTACGGACTGAAAACCTCCCATAACTGTGAGCTCAATAAACCTTTCCTTACTTCATTTTGGGTGTTGGGTATTTGTCCCAGCAATGAAAGAAAAGTAACTGAGACACATGCGTGATAAGTATCCAAATCAATGAGTTTTTGTAAATTTATGAGATTTTTTTCATTCATTAACAACTAAGTCTGACAATGTGTTTTTCTCACTCAAACAAGTTCTCCCTCTTTGTAGACCATTCCTGCTGACTTTATCAGGTTGAAGGAGTTTATTCTAATTGCTAGTGTGCTGAGAGTCTTTGTTTTGAATGGTACTTGAGTTTTGTGAAATATGATTTTCAATATCTATTTAAATTATTTCCTTTTTTTCTCTCTATTTCTATAAATGAAGTTTTGGAAGTTAAACTAATCTGTAGTACATAGGTACACTCTGGTTGATTATGGTAAATAATCCTTTTAATATGTTTCTGGATTTGGTTTTAAAAGTATTTAAATGGTTTTTGCATCTATTAGCGAGTTATATTAGTCTGTACTTTTGTTTTTGTAGTATATGTAAAGCATTGACATCAAGATAGCGTACGTCATAGAATGAGGCTGGAATTCTTCCTCTGCTCTGGAAGCAATTATGAATGATTGACATGATTTTCTAAAACATTTGTTAGAAATTACCAATAAAGACACCTAGGCTTCAGTTTTTCTTTGTGGGAAGATATTCAATTTTTAAATCACCCTACCTGTGATTTATGTTGATTGTATGTTAGCTCCAATTGTGGATTTATTTTTATGGTGGTAGAGATTACACCGGGGCCCTTGCAGTGAGGTACATTTGTGGTTCTTCATGGATTTTTATTTTTGGAACACGATCTTACTACATGACTAAGGTGCACAAGCAGGACTTGAATTTGAGATTCTCTTGTTTCTGTCTCCCACAGTGTTGGAATTACAAGTGGATGTGTACAACCACATCCACTTAGTTCCTTATCAGTTGTGGTTATTTGTTTTTGCATATTCTTAGATTCTTTTCATTTCATCTAAGATGGTATATATGTGTTCATGTCATTCCTTTCTAATCATGTTCACATCTGTAAGGTTGGTAGCAACATCTCTTCCATTCTAATTTTCTTAATATATACTCTTTTTTATTTTTTATTTATCTTAATGTGAAAGAAATAGCAATGACACAGTTTCAAAACAAGTTATTTCAAAACAATAATCAATACATTGCATATTTCTGTCTTCATAGTAGCTATTCAGAGTATGACGTGAAGACATGATATCTTGTCTAAATAATATTAGCACAAATCTTCTCATTGAGCTAAGAGAAAGCAGCTATGTATCTATCCTAACTATTTTGCATATATCTTTTTTTTTTTGTCTTTTTGAGACAGGGTCTTGCTATGCAGTTGAGGCTGACCTTGAGCTCACTTTTTTGTAGCCCAGGCTGGTCTCAAACTCACACCAATCCTCCTGCCTCAGCCTACCAAGTGCTGGGATTACAGGCGTGAGCCACCATGCCCGGCTATTTTGCATATATCTATACCTCTATGTATCTATGCATCTATGTATCTATGTATCTATGTATCTATGTATCTATGTATCTATGTATCTATCTATCTATCTATCTATCTATCTATCTATCTATCTATCACTAAAAATGGTCCTTCATTTGAATCCACCATTTTTGTATTGTCAGAGATCGGTGTTCCATTGCTGTTAGAAAAGCTATATTTGGAGAAGTCTTTAAAGGACCTTTTCATATTTGATGCCAGTTCAAATATTGTAGGTATTTGTGCTCAGCAAAATAACTCTTATCTTTCTTCTTGGTCACTCTGCCTGAAGATCAGGAATCTGGGGGCTAGCTCAGTGGACTAAAGCATCTGCTTTGTCAAGTGCAGGGACCAGCAGTTCCATTCCCAGTCCTGCATGGGGTGCTCTGAGCCAGTGAACGAGTCCAGGTGTGGTAGCACATGGCTGTAATCCCAGTGCCAAGGAGGCCGAAAACAGGAAGGTCACTATGAGTCTGAGATGCACAGTGAGACCTGTACCAAATACATGAAATGAAAAAAGAAAAGGGTCAGGAATCTGTTTTGTGTATCTTTGCAAACAGTCACTGTATGAATCATGGTTCTTCAAAGAAATGAAGATACAATGGGACCTGTCACACGCAATTATGAAAGATGGGAAGTCTTACAGCACAACTACAAGTTGGAGCACTTGCAATACCAGTGATGTAAATCAGTCCAGTTGTGAAGGCCTTTAAACCAGCATGGCTAACAAATAATCCCAGTATGAGGGTAAAGGTCTTAGAACAAGGGAGATGATATTGGTAAAAGTCCCAGAGCCTGAAGAACCAGCAATAGAAAACTCTGATGAGAGTAAGGAAACAGAAGAAGGGCGTGATAGCAGCATTAGAGTGAAAAAATTGCATTTCCTGAATCATTTTTGCTCTATTTAAACATGCAGTGGTTTGAACAATGCCTACCATATTAGAAAATATGACATATTTTTTGCTAACTGTATTGATTTAAGTGCTAATATCTTCTGGAAATCCCTAACAAGCATAGCCATAAGGAAGAGTTTTTTCAGATGCTCAAGTGTCCTTTAGTTCAGGTGAACTGTTACACAAATTTTACAATCATGACCAATTTTTTGATGCTTGTTTTTAAGATTGAATTGTATTGAGATTGAATTATTGTTCTATTTTTATTCCTTTCCCCCCAATATCCTCTCCACCCTTCAGCTAATCTTCTCCCCTTATTTACAAGGCTTTGTTTCCATTTTACTCCTTTTTGAAATAACTTTTCCCTTCCTTCCTTCCTCCCCACCACCCATGATGAATATGATCATATATATATATATAAATTTAATTAACAAAAAATGAAGGTGGGAATGGTGCTTTGGAGGAAGTGTTCTAGTCTGAAGGGAAATAGAATCTAAGGCAGAGAAAACATGATACAAGCAGATGAAGGTCAAAAAGCCTTGCCACTGAGAGAACAGAAGGTAGTTCTAAAAAAATTGATTTCTTGGTTGGCAGTTGTTCTCTCAGTATTTGAAATTTGTCATTTTTGGGGGTTCCCAAATCTATTACACTTCATTAAATTTTATTTGATCATGTATTTGTTTCCTATATGTGACAAATTATTATTTGTTGTGCTACTCAGAGAATAGGTACAATGGATTATTCAGGCTTGGTTCAAGGGATACAAATCCTGCCAGGCCCAAAGTCTTTCAGACTTGAGAAGGCCCTGGAAGTCCTTGAGACTGTTTCAGTGTGAACAGGACTGTGTGGCCAGCCAATGATAAAGGCCCCTGGAACAAGGGTTACTGGAACCTCAAGGTATAAAGTTAGACTGTCCCAGCTCTGGAAAATGCAGAACAAGAAATATTCTCTGCTAGCTTATTTTGCTTTTTTTATTTTGTTGATGCAAATAGGTTTATTTCCAGGCTCACTTTTTAAGCTTGCAAATCTAAAAGCTTAAGGCCAGGCTTTATAAACTAAAAAAACAATATATACCATGTAGATTTTTCATTTTTAATAGCTTTCCACAATTTCATGAGGGTGTGCTTAGATGTAAAATTTTGCAATTCCCCCCATGTGGAGTTCATTGAATATTTTGTATATTTAAATTAATTTTGTCATCAAGTTTAGGAAAAATTTCAAATTGTATTAAATTATTATTTTATGTTTAGTGTCTGTTCTTTTCTTCATTTAGAATGTCCATTACACATACATCTGTACATATATATTTGGTTCTTCCAGATTTCTGAGGATCATTTTCCTTCACTTTATTTTTCTCTTAAGAGTCAATAAATTCTATTCATATATCATTACATTTACTGTTTTATTATATCAAATTTTCTATTGCACTTTTATTTTTTATCTTTTTGGCTCTCAAATTTCTGTATTCTAAATAGTTTCCTTCAATGTATCCTACTACTTTTTGGTGAATTGCTGTCTTTATACTTTCTTTTAATTGTTTTAAATAGAATTTCTTTAGTTTTGAACATATACATGATAACTTCTTTGAAGCCCTTATCTGCTAATTCCAAAAAATATAGACCCTCTACAGAAGTAGATCTTTTTTTTTTTTTTTTTTTTTTTTCAATACTATAATGGCTACTTTTAGGTGCTACCTTGACAGGATAAAGGAACAACTGGTAAAGTATTATTTCTGAGTGGGTCTATGAGGGTGTTTTCAAGAGACTAGTATGGAAGTGAGTGGACCAAATGGAAAAATTCTGATAGAACAAAGGGTGAGAGAAAATGTAAAATCTCTTCCTTCTCTCTGTCTCTGTCTCTGTCTCTGTCTCTGTCTCTGTCTCTCTCTCTGCTTTCTCTTTCTCTCATGTATAATAGAGAGAGAGAAAGAGAGCGAAAGAAAGAGAAAGAGAAAGAGAGAGAGAGAGAGAGAGAGAGAGAGAGAGAGAGAGAGAGAGAGAGAGAGAGAGACCTATCATTCATGTGGAAACTTTAACACTGCTCTAGAGTACAAGTCAGGAAAGCCAAAGTTTTGTGAAACAGAGCATGTGTAAAAAAATGGTAAAAATTGATAATATTGCAAGTTTGCACAACCATTTCCATAATTTAGCCTGAGCACAGAACCATGTGCAACGCCTAGATTACAGAACTGGAGTAAACTTTTAATAACCACTTGGCTTTTGGCAAGGTTCTTTTTCTTTCTATTGGCTCATAATTTTTTATTTTATTTCATATTGTTTTCAGTTTATTCCTCCTTGGTTTTATTTTATTTATTTTTTTCTTTTAATAAGAAATAATATTGAAACAGTTTCAATAGTAGGACAGCCACAACGATTGATACAATGCATATTGTCTTCATAGTAGTTCTTCAGAGTATAAGATGCAGACATGACAACTCTTCTAAACACTATTGATACAAATATTTATTCTCAATGAACTCAGAGGAAATAGTTGTATATAGAGAGCAATATTCCACAATAGTAGTGGGCAGAACTGGCAATGTTGGAAGCTGTTGACTTGACCCTTTTACAGCTCAGCATACCAATCTTGCTTTGCTTTTTATACCTCATGGTTAAACATTTCTGCTGGGTGGTTAAGGCCAAGTTGAAGCAAGACCTATATAACCAAACATGTAATTTTTATGTCTGACATGGTCAGTCAAATCCCCTCAGGATTTACCTTGAAACCATGTACAGAATTTTGCAGATCTTTGCTCAGTGAAACCTGTCTGGATTAGTCATGGCCATTGCTTGACCAGTCTGCTCTCTGTGGAAGCATGAGAGAATGTTTTCTCTTTAGGTGACTCTTGCTAGGCACACTATATATCATTGATCCCTTTCCTCTGTGGCTCCATGATCTCCTTGAACAGAAAATTTGGGACACCACTGAGATATAGGATATTACAGTACAGGTTCTCTTATGTTCTGAGTCCTCACTGACCTTGAAGAGCTAGAGCCAAAATACTGGCTAACCTTGTAGCCCTTCTTCTTGTTTAATTTTTAGTCTGCAAACTTAGGTTCTTAACCTTCCAAAAGAGAAACTTAGTGATATTATTACTCTATAACATAGGTACATGGACTTACCTTCACTGTCTTTCTAAATATTAAATGCCTTAGATTTAACATGGAATTGGTACTTTCCATCAGCGAGTTTCCTTATATTTTACACCTACATTTTCCTTTCTTTTTTTTTTTTTTTTAGAATTTTATTTTTTTTCTTGTTTCAAAACTTTTGTTTGTTTGTTTATTTATTTTTATGGCCGGCTCAGCCTGCCCTGAGGGCAGGGCTGGCGCAGCATGTGGTGCCAGAGATCGAACCGCGGTCCCTGAAGCTGCCTAAGCTTTCCTAAGCAGGCGCTTTAGACCACTGAGCCATCCTGCCGGGCCCCTACACCTACATTTTCTGTTTGCAAAGTGAGTGCAGTACATCAACTCATGTTCAGCTTGCACGAGCCAAGTGAACTGAGTCAGCATTGTTCTGGAAGTTCCAGGCTCACCTGAGGACTGCTGTATCAGTGTAAAAGACCTGGAGGGGAAGACGATGTGCTGTTGATACTTCTAGAAAAGTTTATCATGTTGGCTTTCCTGATATGAACAAGGCTGTTGTCATGGTTGAAGGAGCTCAGGTCCCTACTGTCACTGAGGAGAGCTACAGTTCTCTTTAAGGCAGCTCTGGTCCTTACCTTGAATGTCATTTCCTGGCTCAAGTTTAGACCCCTCAGTCTGCTGGCAAAATCCGTCATTCTGCTGGTGAAGACTTTCTAGGTTCTACCACATCTTTGGGCCTTCACAGTGCTGATCCTGATATGGACAGCAGAAGACACTGTTATGGGCTGTAGATCTCTAGATGGACTCATGGAGAATATCGCTATGAGGCCCAGACCCTGAGCAGGATTCCTCGGGACTCTAGTACATGGAGAGGTCTATTATCCTTCTCTGCATGTAACTCTTTGGGTGAACATTATAAAATGATCCTACAAATTATGTGTCCTGTGTTAAATCTATTCCCTTGCAAACCCTGACTAAAACAGTGAGGGAAAAAATGTATCTCTTTCATAGATTGCTGAATATATTACAGTTGTCTGATAGACATTCTTAGCACTGTGCCTTGTATAATCTTGCGCTTCCTGGCACATTCCAAGAAGCAAATATTCCCTGAATAAGTGAAAAGATACATAAAATAAGAAAGGAAGGCCTTAGAAATATGAAAATGAGTAGCTGGGGTTTCTGAGTGTAAAAGACAGTCTCAGCCTTGGGAGAGTCAACTAGCAAACTAAACATGTAATTGTGGTGAAAGATGATATTAAATAGCTGTCTCCGAGTAAAAGCAAGATTAGGGCTGGCCAGATTGCTCAGCGGACTAAAGCACCTCCTTAGGCAGGAGCAGCGACCAGGGTTCAATCCTCTTCATGCCATACTGGTCCCATCCCTGGAGCGTGCTAAGATGGCAACTGAGACTGGGCATAGTGGCACATGCCTGTAGTCCTGGCACTTGGGAGGCTGAAAGCAGAAGGATCACTATGAGTCTGATCTGTGTAGTGAGGCTCTGTAGACACTACTAAAAAACGAAGCAAGTTTTTTTTTTTTCCTAGCCAATCAAACTATATCATTGTACTTCTAGATAACGTTCAAGATGCTCATCATACATAACAGTGTAGGGAAAACTGCTTGTGCTGCTGCTGTGGTGGTCCACTCCACATGGCCTCAGCCTTGTGACATGCCCACAGTGACCTGCCTCAGGGTCATTGTGTGCCTTTCTGCTTAACCTCTGAGGAACTTTCGCAATGTCCTGAGAAATCATAATGAAATTAAGTGGAGTTATTGCACAGGGGACAAACCTTAACCAATAAGGGTAAGCCTTCGGGGATAAGTGTTCCAGCTTCCTGTTCGTCAAGAGGTATTTCATAAGTCATCAAGAAGGTCTCTACTGAATTGAGCCTCAATTTCAAAAAGTTTCCTGATACTGGCTTTGCATCCTTTCTTTGTTCATTCTCCTCACTCTTTCAATTTCTTAGATTATTGCTATATAAACTTACCTCATGCTCTCTCTCTTTCTCTCTCAAAGAAATCTAAGACAAGGTATAAACATATTTGATTTTTTTTTTAAGCCCCTATCTACTGCTCCTTTAATCTGTTTTGTGCTTTGGCTACAAAAATAAACATTCTTATCAGAGAGTCAGTGCTTTTCTCAATCTTTTCTACTAGTAAAGATTTTGATAAAGTTCAACAAATGTATTTTATAGTATGAAAACTTTAGCATTTGTTATAAAGAGTCAAAATCAGGGGTTGGCAAGATAGCTCAGCGGTCTAAAGCACCTCTTTAGGCAAGCTGAGGCAGGTGTAGAGGACCGCAGTTCAGTCCCCCATACCACATGCTGTGCCAGCCCTGTCGTCAGGGTGGTCTGAGTGGGCTAAAAAAATTCTAAACTAAATTACAATACGAAAGTTATAGTGTTGAAAGTAGTTTTTCAAGTTATGAAGACTTCTTGGGAATTTTGGTAATTCTCTTCAAGAAGGCTTATTCCCTCATGTTAAAATTCAACAATTGATATGATACTATTTATTCCACTCTTAAAACTTTTGCCTCTCCACCAAGAAAAATATATTATTTTTTAAAAAAATTATATATAATTATGAATGCATAATTATAGAAACATACAGTATGACAATCTTTCAATAAAAGCCTTACTGAAAGCATAGTTCAACCATCTTTATCATAAAAGTTACACAGGGCCTGGGATATAGCTCAGTGGCATAAGCACCTTCCTGGCAAGTGTAAGGTACCAAGTTTGATTCCCAGTACTCCCCCCAAAACCCCAAAATTACTCAAATGTCTATTTGCTTTTTGCTGTGGTCTTTATAAAATTGAGTAGTCCACGGAAATTCCAGAGCTGGAAGTCAATGAGGATGAATTTAATAATGAATGATGTAGTTGAGAAGGAAATATTGTGTCTTGAGAATGACCTTTCAAATTTCTGCAATTGACTGGAAGTATGATTCCAGACTTGTGGCCAGTTTTGTCTTCCATATTTTTCCAACTGACTTGGAACCTCAAACCTTTCCAATTTTAAATTTCCATTTTGAGATGAAGCTATCCAAAAATTCATTCCCAATATAATTCTGCTATGTGAACTCCTTATTGTCTTTACTGTACATTTTTCTTCTACATATTTTGCTCTTAATGTCTTGCTGACCTATTATTTTACTTACAGATCCTGCAGCTGTGAGCTTACCCTTGGAACCATTTATGTCCTTCCACACCAAGACAAGCTTTGCCTCCCAAAACTGGGCAGACCCAGTACCTTAGCACTGGGAGTTTAGATACATTATTGTCTTGTATTTGAAGTAAAATAACAACAACAAAACATTTTTTCAGATTAGAACTCATAAGCTTGTTCAGATTATCAAAGAAAATGAAAACCTGTGTTGTTTCCTTTTCATGGTTCAACTTCTTTTAATGCAGAGTCCAACTTGAAAAGATTTTGTGAGTGCGATTTCTGAACTGCCCAGACTTTCTATTCTCCTGCCCACAGGGAAGTCTCTTCTTGCATTATGAAGGATGAAGAATGAGGTAAATATGTCCCCATTCCTCTAATTTCCCTAGCCTCTCACCCTGGATTCTCTCCCTTTAAAGTGAGAGGCTCATTTTTGTTTATTGCTACCACTGGTACTGACTTGAAAGGTCTAAGTGATTCTAGGATGTTACATCAAGAAGCCTTGTCTGCCACAGGAGAGCTGTCTCTCCCAGTAGTAACAAAGGGGACATTTACACTTCCATCTACTTCATCCCTGGGCTTGCTGATAAGTTATGCCTAGGCTTGAGAAAAACACGAAGGAGATCTCCTAAAACTCCAACATAGAAAACAAAATAGGGAATTTTTTACAAAAAGAAACTTTGGCAAAATAGACAAAGCTCATATAGATGACAAGTAAGACAATGAATCTTTCTTAACATTTAATTATTTGGAAAATTACCATATTCTGAGAGTTAAAACTGCAGTAAAACATATGTAGTTATTTAAATGGAAGTTTAAAACACCTATGAACCTCACTATCATGAGCAGTTATGGCAGGACATAATATTAAGATGCACCACAAGATACAATTTAAGACTCATTTACCGAAGTGTTGCAAACATGGTAAAATATTTATTGCATTAATATTAATATAAAGGGATTTTTATTCTTACTATAATTTTCAAAAGAAATCTTGTTTCTTTCTAAAGTCCTTTGATTCTAAAAACTATCACCTGCAGTTTCTCAATATTTCAGTGCAGCCTTTGATTTCTGTTCTCATGATATGGTATAAAACAGCAGAAGTCCCAATTTCACTATTGTCAGGTTTATTAGTTACACACATTGTTAAAGCTAATTGGATAACTAGAGTCATTTGAGATTAATTTGCTTTCCACCCAAGACTGGTTAGGCTTCTTAAAATTTCCAAGCTTCTTATTTTTTTGTTTAAATAAATTATTGCAGGGCTGGGGAATTTAAGCTTAGTAGTTTAAGCACCTGCCTGGAAAGTGCCAGCACCTGGGTTCGATGCCCAGTACCAGATATCATGCCAGCCCTAGACCATGCTGATCACTGAAACTGGACATGGGTTTGCACACCTGTAATCCCACCACTACAGAGGCTGAGAAAGGAGGATCATTATGAGTCCAAACTGCATAGTGAAACCCTGTACCAAATAAATAAATAAATAAATGATTAAGTTATTGTCATTAATAATAGAAATAGATAAATTGTGTTTAGAGAAAAGAATCTAGGATGTTTTTCCTTGGAATGTGTTAGGCTTCCTTACTCTTAATTTTCATAACTATTCCATGATTTCCGAAAATAATGTACAGTATATTTTATTCATTGAATACAGAATTTTGTTAAATATCTGATAGATTAATCTTGTTAATCTTATTCAAACTTTACCCTTACTAAGTCTTGTCTTCTTCATATGCTATTCTCTGACAGAACCGTTATAATTTCCCAGTTACTGATGAGTTTGTCATTTACTCTTTGGAATTATATCAATTTCCTCTACTTTGATTTTGAACTGATAAAAGCATCCAAATTTGTTGTAATTAAATATTATTGCTATATTTTTCTGATTGCTTCTTTAAATTCTAATTTGTCTTTTATTATTATCAATTCACACTTTTATACTTTATTTTTTTCACACTTTTATACTTTAATGTTCACATTCTTTAATGTGTCTAGTTAATATTTCTTATAATATAATTCAAATTTTCCAGGTCTGTCGTGATACCAGACAAGTTTTGTTGCAGTCAACCATCATACTAGTTTTTACAGTGTCTCATCAGTCTTTTATGTGTTAGATATGCATCTTATTTTTTAACGTTGAATCTCTGGTTCTAGGAAGCCATGGTGATGACAGCCACCTAAATCTTCTTTATAAGCCTAAAATAAACCTACAATAATGAGCAAGAAGAAACAAAACCACACAAATCTCAGACCCTCATCATAACTGGAAATAGAAAAGCCATATAAACTTCAAATTACCTATAAATAGGGAAAATAAATAGTAATTTTCAGAACTGCTGCTTCCTGATCTTTATTACAAAATTTGTGGAAAGAAAAAAAGAAAATAATATACAAAGGGGAGAGCAGTGAGGAGCAATTTCACTCACAGGGGTAGAATTTGTGATATGCACAACAATACTGATAAAACAGCCATGACAGATGAAGGCCCTGGCATAAATGTGTGTAAGATGTGAGTATCAGGTACATAAAGTTTTGTGGGGAGAACAGAAAGAAGAAAGAGAAAAGTTCCACTGCTAGCAGTAAAAATAATACTAAGAGAAAATGTATTCTCTCATGGTAAATAATTAGGGGGCTGAATCAAGATACATAAGCCAATTATTTTTAGAAGGTGGACAATTGGTAGCACAGGATAAGGACTCTTATGAATAGAGAAATAAAGAATGTGGTCCCTTAGATCAGTCTGACTTTCTACTTGGAAATATAAGGTAGATGGAAAAATGGGATAGAATATTTGATGCCTAACATAGGAATCTCACTGAGTTATGAACAACAAGATTTTGGTTACAGCAATAGACATTTTACTGCAGATATCTAGAGAAAAGGGAGACACTACTAGTGCACACACACACACACAGACACACATCCTATGTAAGGATGATCTTGAGTCTTTATTTTCAAGTTCTATGTATATAAGGTGAAATAATTAAGACTGAACAGAAAAGAACTTCTTTTCCTTTATTAACTTAAATAAATTAAATATCCTGGAGCATATAAAAAGCAGAGAAATATTCATACCCTAACTATTCAAAGTTAAAATGTTGTGCTGTTATACCGAACAATGAACTAAGAACTTAGAGAGGTCATATTTACCAGTAGGGTTAAACAAGCATGAAAAGAATGCAGTTTGCAGAACTTTTGCAAAGTTCACAATTAAGCCAAAAAGAACCAGGTTGATCTGCTAGTAAATTAACTTTCTGTAGAGAAAAGTTAAACATTAAAGAAAAGCAATAAAACCTGGAGACTAAGATAGTATACAAAGGAGTCGGTCTGTTATCTAATGATACCTTAGAAAACATGTCAAAAATTAAGAGAATACATTATCAGACATCAAGAATTAGGAGAATATAACTCATAATCAAAATAAAATAATGTAATGGAGACAGATACAGAAGTAAGTTAATTGGGGCCAGAGAGATAGCTCTGTGGCACAACTGCCTGCCTGGCAAGTGCAAGGTTGTGAGTTCGAACCTAGGTCCCACCAAAACACCAACCAAACAAACAAACAAACAAAAAAGAAGTAAGATAATCAAATTAGTAGTAAAAGACTTTACCAGATATTATAAAAAGCACGCATAAACATAATGAGAGGAAAACTGATAAAAACATGCAAAGAATCATCTAGCCTGTGAAAATACAAATGTGAAATTTTTAAAAAAGTAAGTTCATTCGATGAGATCTGCAGCATAAGACACTGCAGAAATAATGATTTATAGACGTAATTCCATAGTTGTAGAAATGTATAAAATTGAGCATAGAGACAGGAATCTTAGGAAGCATCAATATTCAAAAATGAGGAAATACTAAGTGATTTACCTTATATCCAGTTAGAACATAGGAACTCACTAAGAAATCTGAATAGCACATGCATTAAAACTAGAAGTGTAATGATAAGCCTTAGAAACACAAAGAAAACCGAACAAAACATTAGTAAGATGAGAATTACTACAGATTTTCCAATGAAAACCATGTATTCCAAAAGACAATGGAATATCATTTCTTTAGTGTCTGACTCTAGAGAATATAGCCATGTTTACGTATGAGGAAACAACAGGCCTCCATAAATGAAGGTACAATCTGTGTGCCTCAAAAAATTTGTGATTTAAGACACTAATTTCTTCTTTTAGAAAATAAAGCAACATGAAAGTAAATGTATTATGTGTCTTTAAACTACATTTCTTCTTTATTTGTTAAAAGGGTATTATGGGGAAAATGAACAAAGTTTGAAAGTTTATGGCTTATTAGTTTTATATCAAATGTTCTTTTCCTGAGTTTTATCATTTTATTGTGGATATGAAATGCAAATATGTATGGGTAAAAGTATATTACTTTTACAATTTTGTCTCTAATTGTTCAGAAATACAAAGAAATGTGATAAATATTAAATGTCGGTAACTAAGGAATCTGAATGGAATCTATGTAGGAGCATTTTTACTTTTCTTATTATTTTCCCAGGAAATTCCAAATATGTCAAAGCTACCCTTGTAGGAAAAAAAAATGCTCCAGAGTAGCCAGGGCCATCCCTAAACTCCAAATATAGTATTTTTCAAACAGTGATGCTTGTTAATCAAAAAATAAAGATGAAAACAACTCATGTGCATGTGATATTTTAATTGAAAACTGGTACGAACTCATTTGAAATATATGTAATATTCATCCAACAATTAATTTATCATAGCTTCTAAGACTTTACAGTCTAATAGCAAAGCGAAACCAGAAAAAAAAAAAAAAAAAAAAGAGGGTAGGCACAAACCAAAATGGTCTTAAGAGGTCAAGGAAATGAGCCATGATTACAGTGGTTGGGGAATAAATGGCATTTAGTTCAATCTTTAAGAATGGGATCTTTGTAGATTTAAGAAAGGGGTAGGAACTTAGACCTAGGTCAACCCTAGTTAATGATAAAACAAGACTGAGAAAAGCATATCCTTATTTGAAACATATGAGTTATAATTTCCTAGGACATATTTGACTACTTTATGTGTTTATAATGACTGGGTTTCTTTCACAGCTATAGTTTCTGTTCCATTGCTACCCATTATTTTTTAATTAGGTTATATCTTTTTAAAATCTCCTTAACTTTGGACTTCCCTTTCTTTCTTTCTTTCTTTCTTTCTTTCTTTCTTTCTTTCTTTCTTTCTTTCTTTCTTTCTTTCTTTTTATAAGTACTAGTCTCTTGATTAGCCCTGGTTGTTAGCAGGTTAGTGATCTGCTACATGCAAATCCCAGATGCAAGAAGAAAACCTAGCCATTTGTGGCATTTTTCATGTTTAGCAAGCTCTTTGTAATGGAAAAGAAATGCCTGCTAAAATCTTTATGGCTTCTCCAAGAGACAATGTAATAATTACTGCTTTTATTTCCCTATTCCTCCCTCTGGGATTATACGTCTTTCTGCCTCTGGCATGTGGAATAATGGCTATGTCTGCTGGAGCAATGCTAATCTCAGTAGGAACTCTGGCCTTGTTGTCACCAAGTGTGTGATTTTAGGACACGTCCTCAGTCTCATGTTTTTTTCTGTTGGCAAAAATGAGAGTAATATTTAAATGAGAGTTTAAAATTATAAAGGTGAGATGAATTAGGAAGTCAAGGTATCCGCCAATTACATAGAATTAGTATTTGAGTTTGCCCCACAGGCTCAAACATGGGAGACTCAGGCCCTGGGAAGCAACAGTGGAAGAGGTGACAGCAGTTTTAGGAGAACGAATCTATTGGAGTAAGTAGGCCACTGGAAGTTGTGTCTCTCCTTTGTCTCTCTCTCCTCTGTTTCCTGGCTGCCAGAAACTAATCAGCTTTGATCCCCTATGTGGTTGGCGTCATGATGTTTAATCTTGACAGGGCCGAGGGACCATGAGCAGAAACATCTAACACCATGAACTAAAATAAATCTTTTCTTCTTTTAAGATGCTATCTCAGGCATTGTGTCACAGTAGCAAGAAACCCAAACAAACAAAAAACAAAACAAAACAAAAAACCTGAATAACATAGCCAACCAGCATTATTCCCTTTTCTCACTGCCTTTAGTTATAGTCTCAACTCAGCTTTTGCATACATGTTCCCCCTATTCTTCTTGTTTATTAAAACCCAAATCAAGCCTAACACTGTCTTCTATGGATCCTTGCCTAAAAGTTTTCCACTGATAATTATTTGAACTTTACTTTATCATCAACAACATATAAAGTGAACTTCTATTTAGGGCCAAGCCTGAAACCATATTGCTCAGGACATTAAAAAAAAAAAAA